>JAGXCT010034590.1:0-67348 GCA_022495035.1 Philopotamus ludificatus
TTTACCGGTAATTACCGGTAATTATTTTATCGCGAATTAAGGACAGATACAGGCATGATCTGAATATAATTCTAGTGATATTATATTATGATAGTGTTGTCCAGGGACTGTAGGTAGGTAGAGTAGAATAAGAATTTTAAAGACATTTACATCATTATTAACAATATTTCTATGACAAATATGTATATTTTGAGGAAAACATTGTTAAGGTCACGTCCTGGACAGGTTTTCCATCGTCAAATTTGTGTATTTCATTAGTTTTATTGCTAGATTGACTATCATTAGGCAAATTCCGATATGTTTGAGAATATGGTTAGCATGTATTGATAAACGATTTAAGCATATTGTATCGCTGACAAGTGCCGAGAGAGACGTATGATTTTTTTATGAGGGCACTAATTATATTACAACCATACGTTTCATTCTGCATGCAAGATTACGGATCAAATCTTTGGCATGTACGTTGCTTTGGATTTTATCGTTAAATCGTTACGAACGTCAGAAAAAATGGCATTGTCAACATTCGTATTGCGACCGAATTATCCGCGAAATGTGACGTCTTATCGTCGGGGTGAGGATGTCAGTACCTTTGCTGCGAGGCAGACCAGCGCCAGCAACAACAGCGGCAGCGCGGCCAACGGTGGCGCGCGTGCCATGACGTCACGGGCTCGCGGAGCGAATCACGTCCACTAGGCGAGGCGCCGCCACCATACTGCCAACGGACCCGTTCGCCGCTCGTCAGGTTGACCAACATTACGATCATATGCGACTTATTATAATCATTTTTTTAATTTCCTCTTTCATAAATCGAGCTTTGAACCTTATCCATACAAAAAGAACACTTATTAAAAAATAATATAAATACATTTAAATTGTCCCTGTGTAAATTTCAAATCGTTACCTTGACATGAAATATAAATTGTCAACTCGTATCTTAGAATTAAAAATACATTTTTTAATTATAATAACAAATGCATATTTTATTAATACCCGTTATGAAATGCTAATTATTTTTATCTACCACCTATACTTATTTATGCGTAAAACTATCACAACGCTCAAAAATATATTTACAAATATATTAACTTTATTAAATCTATATTAATAACATTTTACATGACGAATTTTGTCTATGTTATATTAAATTTTATTGTAAAATAATTATGTATATCATAAGGATCATCATTGATTTCCAAAATTCTTTTAACACCTATTTGAAATAATAATATATGATTATATTTTACATAATATCACACATTATGCTATTTTTACGATGATAATAATATAATTTAGACAATGATGTCAAAACTATAAATATGACAGCTATGAACGAAATAAACGTTTTTTAGACCAAAAATTATACTCGTCCCTCAACATGTCAGTGTCATTTAGTCGTATTTAATATTTTGCTGTTAAATTGATAATTTCTTAATATGGGTATGTTATAATTATATATTCATAATGATCGAAATACAGCTTATAATTAATTAAATAGTGAATCGAAAATTTTTGAAAAACGTTAGAATATTCATTGCATAGATCCGCCTTATTTTATTACGACCTCCGCAAAGACGAACGTTCAATCAACTCTTGTACGCCAAATTAACCTTAAAACAAATTAACCTACGTTGCTATCTAAATTAATGTATTTTTAATTTTATGAATAAATTATACTAGTTTAAGATATTTTACAGTACAGTTGTTCTTAGGTTAATAGCCCCAAATCATTAAAAAAATCAATTTTAATAGAAAACCTTGACAACATAGACGAAAAACCAGTTTTTGAACAAATTTGTTGTTTACAATATATAGTAAAATATATTCAAGTATATTTTTTGCATAATTCGTATATATTAATTCAGATTTAATTAAATCATACTATTTTTTTTATAGATATGAACGACATGGGTATGCATCCGAATTGGATTGGTTTGGCTACGACAATCTTTGAAAGAAAAATATTCATAAGAGCGGGAGAAGATCCGCCGAACAATATAAAATTAAAAAAATATAAGTCGCCGAGTAATAATTTAAATAATGGCGACGACGTTAAGAATATGTACGTTGAAATTATTTCCGAGCCGAGCAAGGCGAAATGTAAAGCTAAATCGTTAAAAATTCATGAAAAAAATAAAAGCAAAATTAATCTAACGGAAACGCACAATATTCACGATACTCATCAAATGCCGAATGATAAAATTATACAAAAATTCTTACTGGCGGCACAAGAAAATAATCTTATTATTTTAAACGATTTATTAGGAAAACATCCGGGTGTATTGAATGCCACGGATAAGTATGGATGGACTCCTTTAATGTGTTCAACACAATCTCGAGCAATGGACGCCGTAAAATTTTTAATCAAAAATAATGCCGATGTTTCGTTAAGAGAAAACACTGGAAAAACTGCCCTCGATTTTTCACAAAAAAACTCGGATATCTATAATACGCTAACAAAAAAAATTAATATAGCAAGATCAATGCATAATACAAAAATGAAAGAATTTGTATCGAATAAAAAGATATATTGTGATATTTGTAAAGATTATTATGAAGAAAAAGATAAAAACAAACATTTCACATCTATATTGCATTCGTTTTCTTCGAGCAAACAAACTAAAACTAAAACATTTTATGGAATTCCGGAACATAACCGAGGTTATCAAATTCTTCTCAAGAATGGATGGGATAGAGAGTACGGATTAGGACCTAAAGGTACCGGTAATAAATTTCCCTTAAAAACAGTACATAAGGTCGATAGACACGGCCTGGGGAATAAGACTGAGACTCCCAGAGTCACTCATACTTCGGAATCGATAAATGAGAAAGATAAACGAAGAGTTGAAAATTATCGAACACTGCGCAAAAAGCATAGAAGAACAATCTTAAGCACGGAAAAACTTTTAGAACAAAGCATAAGAAGAAGTCTTTCATAACACCCCCTAATATAAAAAGTGAGACAATACTTATGAAGCCTACATGACGTAGCTTCACCATATTAGGTGTCATCGACATCAGTAACCTTTGCATCAAGTCTTTTGCCGAGCTGAACCCGGAACAACTGGAGTGTTTTTTAATGTCCATAAACTACATCATTGATTTGATATTTTATGAAAATAAATTAATTAACAAACATCTTATTGGAGTCTGATATTTTCCATTAACTCGACATATTCAGATATATAAACGATTCCACACCCTGTTATATATAAAAAGTAGTGAGTAATTAATATATTTGTATTTATTTAAAAATTATTATGTTTTGATCATGTATTCTTTTATTGTTAGGTCAATGAATGCGAATCAAACCTTGGATTAAAATTGGCTTAGCTTTGATAGATCGTAAATTATTCTGATTAAATATTCAGGGATATATATGAAGCTATACGATTCAATCCTAAAAATAATTTAAAAGAAGATATTACTAAGTGATTGAGCAAGATGTTTTTATTTAACCAATTAACAATAAAATGATATCTCGGTTTATATTTTTATTTTTTTATATTAAACGAAAGACGGTTATGTTTAAAACTGATTTTAGCGATGAAGATATACAGTTCTGTTTATTAATATTTGTCAGCAGATAATCGGAGTTGCAATAGACATGGGCTTAGCTGTTCCGATAATCTCCTGTGCCTGTGAAGCGTAAAATATACGTATGTATTAGTAAAAATTAATCTACGCCTGGAGGCCAATTGATTGGAAAGTTATATAATAATAAATAACCCAGAGTATGAAAAAAAACGATTATTTTTATTAAAAATGAAAAACTTTGATTAATTGACATTTTATGCTCCATCTTCCGGTAAGTTTCAATGATGCGGTATCTCTCTGTACACAGTCCAATCACCTCAGTCTTTGTCTTCCTTTTCTCCGGGGATAGGAATGCTTGTTAACCATAAGCTTTTTTGGCGGCTTGCTGTCTTGCATCCTTGACACGTAACCCGCCACCGGAGTCTGGCCACTCTGATGACAGCTGTAGCCGGTATATCTTTGTAGAGTCAGTACAACTCCTCGTTGCTTCGGATACGCCATTCCCCATTGTCGATTACGGCTCCAAATATTCGTCTTAGAATTTTTCTCTCCAGGATATCCAGTTGTCGCTCATCTTGTTCTGTCAAAGCCCAACATTCCGATCCGCATGTTATGACGGGCCTGATGAGACTCTCGTAGAGCTTGACTTTGTTCTTTTTTGGGAAGAATCTCGAACGTAGATGCTTTTGAAGTCCAAAGTAGCACCTGTTTACCAGCATGGTCCGTCTTCGTACTACCAAGTTTTATGGAAAAATATTAGTTTATGAGTAGCCAATAAAATATTTTACTAGGCGCTTTCAAAGATTTGCTCATTAATCAATCGATCAAATTTTTTTGGGTCATTTTTTCATTTGGCAAAGTTTTCTGCTCACTGTGTGGTTTCTTTTTATATATTGAATTATCAAATATCGATCAAGCATAAAAGTTTTTCGCTCTGTAGATTGTTTTCATAAATTAAATTATCAGCATTCGATTAAACGTTATAAATTTTATGAATGTAGGAAACTAAAATCTGTTATGATATTGCAAGTTAACCGCCTCCGAGTTAAGTTAGTACTCGAATAGGTTCTTGCGAAATCCATGAATTTTAGGAATTATTTATGACACTGGCCAGGGGATGACTGTTAGTTATACAATCGACCACTCCCGCATCTTCAAAATGTTTCATCGAACCCTTATATACGCGAGTGTTTTTTTGTATATTTTTTTTATATCTATTTTATTACATTATGATCAGTGGTGGATTTAGCACTTGAGAGGCCCCAGGCGCAATTCAATTTAGTGTCCCCCTCAAAATATTTTTACTACCCCTACACGTGTAATGTGCATTCTACGCGCACATTTTTTCACTCAATTTGCAATGCTCTGGATACAAAATAAATTCCACATCATTTTATGTAAAAAGACAAAATAATATAATACTAAACGTTTTATTTTTTTGCTTCTTTTCTTTCTTCTTTATTTATTAACTTCTCGATGATCGATATGATGATGATGATGATGATTTCGTATGGCTTTTACTTTGCCATTCTTTACATGCTCGTCGTTGTTGGAGTTTCCTCTGCCATTTCGGAGCACGCCAAGAACAACTTAGTTGGCTACGTAATCCAGGCTGGACTTAATTAGCTTCACGGAGGGTGCCTCTTTGGGCCGGCAGGCCAACATTGCATCAGCTCAGCGATGAACGGCAACAGCCACCTTGGTGCGGTATTGCTTCCATCCGAACGAGTTTCCTGCCGCCACGGCCTGGGAACTGTAGAGGACGGAGCTAGTTTGTAATGTGATGGGAACGCTCCAGGAACTATCCTGGCATCACTTTGAATGGCTAGGAGCCGGGTCAACTAGCCCGATAGTCTAATCTCTACACCAATTACTGGGTGACAGATACTAAGAATTGTTTCTAGATAATTCTCTACGGTTATTCTAAAGCATGCTTCTACAGACCTTGACGGATTAATTCCTGCTACGCTTTAAGTCTTAAGCAGTTATTAGTTAGTCAGCAGGTTAGGGTCTTCCTTCCCAGGTCACACCGGCCCTGCGGTGGGGAACCCGCCAGGTGATCCATGCTTTGTTCCGTCGTCAATTTGGTAAGGTAATCTGATTTTGCAGCAATTAGCCCTTCTACGTTGATCTGGTAAATTCTTATTGAGGGGCTTAAAGGTAGGGCCATGGCCAAGCAGGTCCGAGGGTAGAAATGAGTAAGGGAATAAGTAGGTAAATAGCACAGCAGGGTGAAACAAAATGAGAATTCTAAAAATAAGAAGTAAGAAGCACCTAAGTCTATGTACCGATTATTGTAGGTGGTAGGTCAGTATGACTTGCGGTGGTCGTGGTTCCTCTTTTAATTTACGCTTGCACCCTCCCCCCCTCGGTGTCACTCAGTTGGGAAATTTCGAATTTTCGTCGTTGGTGTTGTTCATAAAGGGTTTTGTGGCACGGGGGAGGGCGAGGTGGCCGCCTGGCAGTGGGGTTATCGGCATAGGAGGTAGGGGGGGAAGGCTACATACATTTTATAAAGTGCATATTGGAAATAATAGTAATAATATTGATGCATGCAGGGGCCGCAAAGTAGAGGTGTATGGCAAGTATTAGAAAACGAGAATATCTAATGATAGATATAAGCGATTTCGATGATACGAATATTTATTATTTTTAGAAAAATTCAGGGGGGCCCTGCAGGGCTGTATGGCGAGGGTCCTAATGCCTTGCATCGTTTTGTCTGAATTAATAGATAATAGTCTGTGGAACAATCGGTACATATGGTTTGAAATATGACCGTTAGGGTAGCCACCCCGAAAAACATGAGAGCTAACGCTATTTATTTGTCTATTTAATTTAGGAAATACTGTTAAATTATTAATTATAACACAGTAAACCCCGTATAACGTCAAGATAGGTACCACGTTATAGGGGGTTAAAGTTTTTCAATTTAATTCAAACATTTTCATTTTTTTTTTACATTTTTACGTGATAACCAACCCAAATTACTCGGCTCGCGCGATGAGCGATATCCTTTCGTATTTTGGCTGACGTAATCTTCCCGCAACTTGCGGGCAGGGGAGATCAACACGACATTTTATTAAATAATTTTATAAAATGCGTTAGCTAGCATATGATAAATAAATATAATAAAAAATATTCCGAGAATATGTTTTATTTCAAAAAAAGGTACATATTAATATAAAATGTAAATTATATTAAAAACCAAACAATAATTGTCGAAAGCAAAAAAAAAAGATAAACATTGTATAACTATGTATTTAACCGTTTGAGTATCGCGAAATATTAAGCTAGGTGACATTCATTTACCGCAAATATTTTATATTTTAAAAAAATAGGTCATCGAATTTATGAATTTTTGAATATATTATTTATAAATTGATGGACCCAGTCGAGAGGGTAAAATCCTATACCAACAAGGTAGAAGATGTACGTCTAATTTGCGTCGTCCCCGCACGGAGGACACATATGTCCTCGCGGTGCTCAAACGGTTAATCACTGTCAGTATCATCTAATATCACGTTCCATTTACATTTTTTTAATACCGGTTGCTCAATTTCTTCATCATTCAGATTAACAACTGGATTATTGTCTTTATTGTCGAAAATAGCTTTTGCCGACATTTCTTCGTCAATTTCACAATATAAAGCTTTACATATTTCTAAGTTTTTCGTTAATTCGGTTAATCGCTCTTTTGAGCAATCGTGTTGAGTAAAGTATATTTCTAAATTTTTGAATAATTGTAAGCCTTCGTTCAATCTTTCGGAATTTAAACTTTCATTGGATTCATTTAAATTGATTTCCAGGCTCTCTTCACTGGTTGTACGATCGTTTTCATTAACCAGGGCTATCAAATCTTCTTCATTTAAGTCCATGTCATTATCACGATCACCTTGTATATTAATGTCATTTAAAGAAAAACGTTTTTTAAACCTGTCGAACCATCCATTACTAGCAACAAATTTTTCTTTAGAATGACGTTCTTTTACTTTTAAATACTGAAATATTTTTATTGAATTTTTTCTAATCAGCTGTGCATCCAGTGATTTATTATTTCGACGACGATCTTCAATCCATATAATTAAACAATTCTCCGTTCTGGCTAATAAATTATTTTTTACACGAGCAGTTTGATTTATACTGGCTGATGATCCAATGGAAATCCTTTTTCGTATTTTATCTTCCATAATTTGAATCCCAGAAATTGTAGAACGGCTCATATTGAGTTCTTTGCAGATTTTATTAATGTTTTCTCCGCAGTTTATTCGTTCCAAAATTTCAATTTTTTTTTCCAGCGAAATGCGCTTCCTTTTCAGTTTTTCTTTGGGTTTATTTGACCACATGGCTAAGAAATAAAAAAAACAATTATAAAAATAAATAACAAAAATAAATAACTCTAAATATCACAAAGTATTGAATTAAACATCAAAGAAATCGACGCTTACGGGAATAAATATTAATTTATCATATTATTTATAAGAAATGCACGTTTATTCCATAATCAAATAGTTTAAAAAAAAAACGTGAGTATCTCCCCTATAGTATTATTATATAGTACTATCCCCAGTATTCCCCCTATAACGTCCGGATAGGTACCACGTTATAGGGGGGTAATTTTATTTTTTGATTTGAAGGAGATCAGTGCATCAACATTTTAATTTTTCTTTTTTTTACATGTTTACTTGTTTACCAGCGCAAATGACTTGACTTGCACGATGAGCATCCTTTCGCATTTCTAGTTGACGTAACTTTACTCGCAACTTTGCGGGCAGGGATAATAAATACGATATCTTTTATTAGTTAATTTTTATAAAATTAAAAAAAAAAATTATGAAAGTTCCCATTTAGCGTTTTAAAATGTGTACTTATAGGGGGGTTTGACGTTATAGGAAAAAACTGCCGCAAACGTTATAGGGGGTTTTCTGTACTTGATTGTAATTCGTTCCATGGATATAAAAGTAGAAAATATTTACTGTATCGTGTGAATATCCCTGGGATGTTCACCGATAGCGTAGTGCCGATGAATCACCAAATATTTGTATTTAGTTTCGCCAGATGCGTGTCGAAGTCAGGCGACATGGAGTTACTGCCATTTTATCAATGCGCAAACGTATTTAAAATACAGATACAGTAAACCCCCCTATAACGTCTAGATAGGTTCAACGTCAGGGATGAGCAACCTTTTTTGACAACGGGCCATTTACAAATTTAAAAATGTTGCGCGGGCCGCACGTTAGAACTCGTACGATGCCTTCTAAACGTACATCATTTAATCTAGAACGGTTATTGCTTTTAATTATTTTCATTGCGGAAATAATTGTTCGCAAATATAAATACTTCCAATAAGTGTCATTATTTGCTTTGCATAAGCGCCCAATCGTGGGAATTTTTCTAAAATCATGTAATTTTGATAGAAATTATGTCAACATTTTGAGAATTATTTCTTAAATCCGTGTCGTTTTTTTAAATCTATTAATTCCATTTGTAACTCATCTGGAACTGTTTCTACTTCTATATTAAATGATGAAAAAATGTTAAAACTAAGAGCGGTTTTTTCCGATCTAAATATTTTAAATTGCGACTCAAATTCCGTTATTAATTTTTATAAATGCCGGCCATATTTTTGTTTCTTGTCTTAAGTGTGTAAAATGTGACGTGTTGTTTAACAACAGATTGTTGTTCTAAATTTTAGTTTTCTTCTAGCCAACTTCTTTCAAACTAGCCTTTTACTTGAAGTTCCACGTTTAAGTCATTCAAATGCTGAGTTATATCGACGAGAAAGGCAAAATCACACATCCATTCTTTATCTTCGAAATGGGGAAATGGATATTCTTTCATTTCCACAAACAATTGAATATCATTTTTTAAGTCATATACCCTTTTAAGCATAGCACCTCTGCCAACGCACTTCTGTGTTGTAAATTAAATTACATCACCATATTCACTTCTCAAATCATTTAAAAATTCTTTAAATTAGCGGTGATTTAACGCTCGAGATTTGAGAAAATTGTGACATTGGCCATATTTCAAATTTTTCCGCAAAGATTCTGTTGGTGAATTATGCAAATGGTTAACAAATATTTCTCTCCCTGTTAAGTTTTTAATAACATTAAATAACGTTCCAAAGGTACAATTAGGTTGCAGGACACTATAGAAATTTTTAAAAATCCGAGTGTTGTCGCGTGCCAGTATCAGACGTGTGGCGATGGCAGCTGGGCGCAATCATAGTTTCGTGGATTCTACGGAGCTATGAGGATCCAGGCCGCTATCCAGGCCAATTCAGTGACGTGTGTGCTACAGGAGGTGCCCATAGCACCCGATCAGACCGTAAATTAAATACGAATTGGCCCTAACCTCGTCTGATTATTATAGTTACAATAAGCGCGTGACAGCTCGGCTCCCGGGGTTTGGTTGGCGACCTGACCCGTATTCGAAGAGCCAAGGTAACCTGGAGAACGTCCGTCACAGTCATGACATCATGGCTGAGACGGAGGTGTCCTCCAGGTGGCAAAGACCCGCCTCGGGTTATAAGGCCACGTAAATAAATAAATAAATAATACAATTTAAAATCATTGGCGGGCCGCACGAGCTTGGCGGGCCGCATGCGGCCCGCGTGCCGCGGGTTGCTCACCCCTGTTCTACGTAATAGGGGAAGGGGACGTTATAGGGGGTTAAGGTTTTTCAATTTTATTTTTTGATTTAAAGGAAATCGGTAAATCAACACATTCTCTTTTTTTACATTTTTACGTGTTAACCAGCGCAAATGACTAAGCTCGCGCGATGAGCGATATCCTCTCATATTTTGGCTGACGTAATCTTACCGCAACTTGCCGGGCAGGGCAGATCAACGCGATATTTTATTAGTTAAATTTAATAAAATGCGCTGGCATATGATGAATAAATGTTTTATTCCAACCTCTAAGTATAGAATTTAAACATCAAAGAAATCGACGCATATGAAAATAATTATTGTAGAGACCTTATTGTGAAATTAGATCATATCATTAATAAGAATAAGAGGTATGCACGTATATTACATAATCAAATAGTTAAAGCAATGAGAGGCATCGATTTGCATTGATTATAATTCGTTCCATGGATATAAAAGTAGAAAATATTTTCTTGCTGTATGTGTGAATATCCCTGGAATGCTCTGATAGCCTCGTGCCGATAGCCTCGTTCCGATGAATCACCAAATATTTTTATTTAGTTTTGCCGGATGCGTGTCGATGTTAAGCGATCCGGAGCTACATTTCGTCATTGCGCGAACGCATTTAAAATACCAAAATGTACAAAATATTGTTAAGAAAATTCTAATTAGCGTTTAAAAAAAAATTACGTTATAAGGGGGAACGTTATAGGAGTGTACCTTATAGGGGGGGGATTTATTATATTTTAAAAACAATACGTGAGCATCGATTTATTTGATCATAATTCGTTCCATGGATATAAGAGTAAAAAATATGTTCTTACTGTATCGTGTGAATATCCCTGGAATATTCTCCGACAGCGTCGTGCCAATGAAACCAAATATGTATATTTAGTTGCGCCGGATGCGTCTACCGAGGCCAAGCGACACGGAGCTACTGACATTTGGTCAATGCGCGAACGTATTTAAAATACAGATAGAGAATATCCCCGAAAACGCGAAAGTTGGGATCGCGTTATTAGAACAACGCGATACCGAGATAATGAAACACATACAAAATTTAGGGTTACCGGTATTTTGCAAAAAAATACAAATCTGCTATAACTAAGAACAATGTAAAAAAAAATGTACAAAATATTTTTATGGAAATTCTAATTAACGTTTTTAAAAAAAATAATGTTATAAGGGGGAACGTTATAGGAGTGTACGTTATAGGGGGTTTTACTGTAGTTATGAGAAAAAAAACATTTTGAGAGCAGAACTTTGAGGCCATTAATATTTATAATAAAAAAGTATCGATGATTATTTTTATTTATTCTTTAGACTTTTTTAAAGAAATACAAATTTTATATACGGATTTATATTAACCGTTTGAGTACCGCGAGGACATCTGTTTTCTTTCTTGCGGGGACGACACAAATACCGTAGGGACAAATGTGTCCACTGACATTTAAAAAATCGTATAAAATATTCCAATTGGAAATATCGTGTTATTTTTTCACGTAGTGTTAGTGACATCTATATATTATCATGTGAAAATATTTGGTGTCATTGCTGTTCATATATATTAACGAAATATCCAATTAAATAGAAGTCGACGTAGAGATGTATCTAGGGTTGCCACTATCGGTGTAAAAAAAATATAAACTATAAATATTTCATTCGTTGATATTCAGTCACATTCAATTTTAATTATTCACACTAATATTTAATTTTAATTAATGTTTTATAAAAAATATATTAATGGTAGTGACAACCCTGAAAAAATATAATAAAGTTGAAAATTCGACTTTTTGATATTAAAAATCCAAACAATAAATATCAATTTATAAACAAAATAATATTTTTTTAAAAATATAAAAAATCGCAAATGGTTAAAGAGTTATTCGAGAAAAATCATAAACTTGGGGACCCAAATAGACCTCATCGGTACGGCTAGGTTAGTTAGTAGAAAAATTCGAAAATTTTATCAATATTTTGGATTTTTCTACTAATATATAACATGAATTACTATTTTTATTCATAGATTAATCCATTTTTTTAAAATGTCGATATGCTTGGGGTCTATTTTCATACAAAATAGACCCCCATTCATTTATCTGCACAAATGATATTTGATTGTCCAGCGATCAAATGGTTAATAAAACATATTTAATTAAGAATAATTGGAAACAGGAAAAATCAAATAGCAAGAACTATATATCAGATTTATTTATCTTTTAATTTAGTTAATTCATTATGGAACACAAAGAAAAATTATATTAAAATATTTTACATCTACAGTAAAAACGGGAATAATAGGATACACTAAAAAAATAATAAAAATTTTATTAGTTCATAAAAAATATGAAGGTAACAAAGTAATACTAATTGACACAATATTTAATACATTTGTATGTGTATATAAAAATACATACATAAGTTAGCCGATAAACTCGATATTAGAAAAAATGGACAGAAATGAAATTTTACATAGAATAAATAACAAAAAAATTAAAACACCCCGATTATAATTGTCATTTTTAGAGAGATTAATATAATAGAATTAAAGAATTCATCGTAGATAGTGATCCACCTTATTATTTACAACATATACTGTATCTACAGCTTTATCAGTCTCAACAGATTTAATAACGATATGTAATTTGATAAAATCACAGACATGAATTGTGCGTAACAGAGATTATCTACCACAGGCACATATGTATTACTTTTAATTCTTCATATTTTACAGTTATATATAAGTTATAATTCTTAAAATAGAGAGAAAGTCTAAATGAAGTGATCAATCAAGATATTGGAATGAAAATTTCACTACTGGTCATATTTATTCACGAGAAATATGGCACATTGCGGAAAATTGTACTATCTAAATAAAAACAGTTCTAATTACTGCATGGTAACAACTTCAATAAAATACAATCGTATATTCAACAGTAATATAAATTTATTAAAATGTCATCAATTGTGCATTCACAGCCCCAATTTATTTAAACAATTTAAAGCAAATTCAAATCCTACAAAGCAAGCTGCATTCGCCGGGAACGCCCGAAGCATGACGGGCGTTATACCCTTATAGAGAGCTAGTGGCCCTTCGTTCTTCATTAACGATTTGAAGACATCTCGAATACCGTTGGGGTATGTACCCTCGGGCGCCGTCTGTAGACGACTCTTCAACACGTCGGCAGGCATTCCCACGATCCAATTGGCAATGCCGGCTGATCCTCCGGCCATGATCGTAGCCGTGATGCCGATTTTACTCGGATCCGAGCCAGGCGGAGTCAATAAAACCTTCACCCATTCGTATGCCAAGAAATACATGCCACTCGCAGGAACGTCGCGTAATAGCGTCGCTATAGTGCCTTTGTAGATACTGCGCATACCGCCTTCTTTGTACAGCTTCATAGCACAATCTGCCATACCGTCATACTTTTTCGGCGTGTTTGCACCCTGCTGTATTTGCAGGAGACATTTGATGCGCTCTCCGGGAGCCATGACGGTGGTGGTGAAGATGCCAGAGAACGCTCCGGCTAGGAACCAGTCGGTTTTCCCCAGCTGTTTCGTTCCGTGTGAACTGAGCAGTTGCTTTCCGACGCCGTAGCCGAAGAAGCTGATAGCAAAGATGGGGGCTACACCGGTGAGCGGTGCGGACATGCCCTTGTAGAGACCGCGGGCGCCTTCATTACGCAGCGTGGTCTGGAAACAATGCCACGTGCCGCGGTACAGCGAGCTGGTCTGCAGGCGCACCTTGACCGTGTCCATGGGGTGGCCCACCAGCACGGTGCACACGCCGCCGAAGCCTCCGCATATAAAATACTTGACTGGGCCCACGGGCTCCGCCATCCTGCTCGCGCTGATATGCCGTAACAACTGCTAAAGTCCACTGACCACTTTCACTCAATCAGTCAATTGCCTTGGACAACGCTGAATTCCGGCATAACCGATAAAAAAAAACCAACTGTCAAAATGACAGAAAAATATAATTTATATTATTTGTTATTAGTATCACCATCTTTTTTAAAAATATTAACGAATAAAATTAGATTATTCATATTTATATAAAACGTTATACTAATATGTATATTTCACGAATTTTTCGTTATAATAATTGTATTCATGGTTTGAACTAATGGTGTTAGGGCCAAATATATTGTGTCCGTTTGAATGTTTGGCAGTTGACACGGATTTGAAGTTTCGCCTCGATCAATCTACAGAGCTGGAGGTAAAAATACTATTTTGACAGCATAATCTTTGAAATACCCTTTCAATTAATGCATTGCCAATTCTCTCGCGATTCGCAGCCTCAAAATACGAATTTGTTATGTTCGCGCTTTTTACGATCCAATGTAACTAGCAATTAATATTGGGCTATGGATTTATGTCAAATTAATACATTATTCATCCAAGAATAGTCCTGGCCAAACGTAAGCTTACTATCGTATGTAAAATATTATAAAAAATCCGTTCTCCGACGTCTAGAAATTATAACCTCATCAGATATTTTATCTGGATTGGTTTGTCGAACATAAGTTGTCAAACACTACCGTATAAGCGTGTGAGTTCATTTCATGTGATATTCATAATGATGTATGTTCGGATTTGCTTTATTTTTATTGTATCGTTATTGTAGTCATTATATTATATTATTATTTATTGTATTTTTACAAGGTGTAAAATATAAAAATGCGGAGACGTTCGGGATCTATAGGACACCATAGAGTGAGCATAGAAAAAAGATTGAGTATTGTGCAGTCCCGAGGAGGGTCACTACTCGACGATAATACTTTTGTGCAGGATAACGTCAGAGGTAATCTTTATTTTTCATCGGTTTATTTACACTCTTTTACGATGAAATGCTAAAATATATATTATTTTTTACAGAATCACGATGGTGGCAGAGACTCGACAATTGCCCGAACGGATTAGAAAAAGACGTTCCCATGTCGTACATTGACGCTAATCAACGTACAAGTATTACAATTGAAGAAAGGTTATTGTTAAAACTTATTTTTAAGGCAAATATATAAATATTGAATGATATAACAATCTAATTTATATTTTAGTCGACGGATTTTAATGACTAGTAATAATGTCAGCGAACGATACCATATAAGTTCAATCGGATCTCTCTCCAGCATGTCTCCGTCGATTGATTTTACGAATCGGAAACGAAATTTGTTTGCAAAGGGCAATAGTTCTAATGTTGGAATCGTCGAAATGCCTTCCGATGATGACGATGAGACCTTAAAATCATACGAATCGCAGCACGCCGATGCTAAAGAAAATGATAATTTTTCTTTACCGAGTATGAGAGATAGCGGTACGAGCGTAACCGGTAAACAGCTTTTCAAAAGATCGTTTTTTAAACAAAAATCTGCTACAATGGCTCAGGGAAATGGAACAGTTTATTTTCCATCACCATCACAGAGTAGAGCGTCCGTTAGTTACAACGATTCCATTGAACAGGACAATAAAGCTAAACAATTTTTTAAGAGTAATAAAAGTGTCGAAAAGGGTAAATACACAAAAGCTTTGGAGACGACTGAGCATTTTACTTTGATCGAAAAAAATAACGATGCCGATTTATCCGAAGACACGTTGCAACCGCGGAGACCGTTGTTCAAATCGAATGCTGCATTCAATAATGAGAGAAAAAAATCGCTATATGCCGCGGCCGTATCATTTGATAAATCAGAGCATTCCAATTTTTTCCCTCCGCCCAGCTCGAATCATTCTTCTGCTGGAAATTCTGAAAAATCTACTTCTAAGCGACGCATTTCCAACGATTCTTATGTGGTGGACAGAGAAGTCGAGATGCAAAATGCCGATACGTTCAATATATCTGAAAATATTAATTATGATCAGTTCAAACAATTAGCTTCGTCCACCGTCATCGGTACAGATTTGCTAATGACGCCCGGAAATGTTAGGAACTTAAATAGGTTATCAAAACTTCCAAACTATTCTGCTATCGTCGAAGAAAATACTCACACAGACATCAATGATGTTGAAAAAATTAAGACATTTGAAGAAATAGCTGAATTACGTAATAAAGAAGCTACGTTGAATAATAAAAGTATTGAAAATGTTAACAAAAAAAATAACTCCGATGTTAAATTAGATAAAACACAAGTCAGAAGCTCACCAAGATTATCTAATAAAATTATGATTAATAAATCGAAGAGTATGTTGAATGAAAGTATTAGAAATGCATCAAAGAAAATGAATACCGTGGAAACTCCAGAAGCTGTTCGGAAACATAAGGTGAATATAAACATTATATTGAAACAAATCAGTTATAATATTATACTAAAACCGTTAATTCATTTATTACAGGTTAGAAAAACTGCCGATCATACGTATCCTAATTTCGATTTAATCGATAATAATGAAACGCTCAAGTTAAACTTTAAATATGATCAATCGCTAAAGAAAGTTTCACGAAATGTGACCTTAAAATCGCAGGAAAATAGCAGAGTTAACGATAATCCCTTGAATCAAAGTGAAATCGATCGAATTTTCATAGACGAAATGAAAGCTAAACGAACCAATCCTCCAGTTCGACGCTCAACAATATTCATGAGAACAAAGCAAGGCGATGGATCACAAATGGAAAACGATGACGAAGATAATACCGCCGACGAAGAAATATCGTATTTAAAAAATCGCTATCCAATTAGGCATTCGAATATTCCCGTTGCTCTGCATTCCGGTGTGCCGTTTAACGTTGAGCATATTGAGAACATTGAAAAGTCAATTGATGAGGTTGATCAGCGCAATACTTTTAAATTAAACAAATTGATAAGTAACGACGTAAATCAGTCAATTGACCAATCGAAAATCGAAAATAATGTATCTGAAAAAAATGATAATATTGATCGAGATGATAAAAATGATGTGATAGTATCTCATAGTAAAATTATAGAAAAAGATAATTCTGCTATGAAAAATATCGTTGATTCGCTACATATTCGAGATGTTTCAGCGCTTAGAAATCATAGTACAGCTAAAACGAATAAATCCGAGCAAGTTATAAACACGGATAATGTGATCGAAGTAAATGAAAATATTTCTACGTATAAAAAAGTTCTCGATACAGTGTCTGAAGAGAACGACAATACCGGTTTTGATATTATAAATAATGTAATAAACCACTCGGACTTGGCAATAAATGCAAATGAATCCGCACCACACGTCAATGATATCAAAATACCAAAAAATGACACTCAAAATAATCAACAAGCAAGTTTCATTGAAACAATCGAAGATATTCACATTAAAAATAATAAAACGCATAATCCAGATGATTCAGAGAGCGTTAATAATGTGATAAACCACTTGGGACTAACGTTAAATAGAGATGAACACATCGCACAAGTCAGTAATGTGGATATATCCAAAAATGATGCTCCAAATAATCAACAAGCGAGTATCTCCGAAGTAATTGAATATAATCAATCGATATCTGATGATTCGGAAAGCGTTAACAATGTAATAAACCACTTGGGGTTAGCGTTTAATAAAAATGATCACATCGCACAAGTCAGCAATGACGATATATCCAAAAATTTCGCTCCAAATAATCAACAAACAAGTTTCGTTGAAAAAATGGAAAACAATCAATCGATATATGATGATTCAGAGGGCGCTAATAATGTGATAAACCACTCGGGACTAGCGTTGAATAAAAATGAACACATCGCACAAGTCAGCAATGTCGATATATCCAAAAATGACGCTCCAAATAATCAACAAACAAGTTTCGTTGAAAAAATTGAAAACAATCAATCGATATATGATGATTCAGAGGGCGCTAATAATGTGATAAACCACTCGGGACTAGCGTTGAATAAAAATGAACACATCGCACAAGTCAGCAATGTCGATATATCCAAAAATGACGCTCCAAATAATCAACAAACAAGTTTCGTTGAAAAAATTGAAAACAATCAATCGATATATGATGATTCAGAGGGCGCTAATAATGTGATAAACCACTCGGGACTAGTGTTGAATAAAAATGAACACTTCACACAAGTCAGCAATGTCGATATATCCAAAAATGAAGCTCCAAATAATCAACAAACAAGTTTCTCTGAAATAATTGAATACAATCAATCGATATCTAATGATTCGGAAAGAGTTAGCAATGTGATAAACCACTTGGGGCTAGCGTTTAATAAAAATGAACACATCGCACAAGTCATCAATGTCGATATATCCAAAAATGCCATTCAAAATAATCAACAAGCAAGTTTCGTTGAAAAAATCGAAGATATTCATTTAAAAAATAATAAAACTCATAATTGTGATGATTCGGAGAGCGCTGTTAATGTGATTAACAACTTGGAGCTATCGTTGAATAAAAATGAACAAATCGCACAAGTCAGTAAAGTCGAAATATCAAAAAATGACGCACAAAAAACTCAACAAGCAAGTTTCTCTGAAATAATTGAAAACAATCAATCGATGTCTGATAATTTAGAAAGTGTTAATAATGTGATAAACCACTCAGGACTAGCGTTGAATAAAAATAAACACATTGAACAAGTCAGTAACATCGAAAAATCCAAAAATGACACTCAAAAAAATCAGCAAGCTAGTTTCTCTGAAATAATTGAAAACCATCAATCTACACCTGATGATTCAGAAAGCGTTAATAATGTGATAAATCATTTGAGGTTATCTGTGAATAAAAATGAACACATCGCACAAGTCAGTAACGTCGAAAAATCAAAAAATGACACTCAAAAAAATCAACAAGCAAGTTTCGCTGAAAAAATTGCAACCGATATTTCAATAAACAACGTAACGTTAATTTCTCACGACAAAACGCATAATGCTAATGATCAATTAATATCCGATGATTCAGATAGCGTTAACAATGTAATAAACCACTTGGGATTAGCAATGAATAAAAACAAACACATCGCACAAGTCAGTAACATCGAAAAATCAAAAAATGACACTCAAAAAAATCAGCAAGCTAGTTTCTCTGAAATAATTGAAAACCATCAATCTACACCTGATGATTCAGAAAGCGTTAATAATGTGATAAATCATTTGAGGTTATCTGTGAATAAAAATGAACACATCGCACAAGTCAGTAACGTCGAAAAATCAAAAAATGACACTCAAAAAAATCAACAAGCAAGTTTTGCTGAAGAAATTGCAACCAATATTTCAATAAACAACGTAACGTTAATTTCTCATGACAAAACGCATAATGCTGATGATCAATTAATATCCGATGATTCGGATAGCATTAACAGAGCGATAAACCACTTGGGGCTAGCGATGAATAAAAATAAACACATTGCCAAAGTCAGCAATGTCGAAATATCAAAAAATGACAATGAAAATGTTCAACAAACCAGTTTCGCTGAAAAAATTATGGACTTTAATTTAAAAAATAATGTAACGTTAATATCTCACGAGAAAAGCAACGATTTGGGACTAGCAATAAATAAAAATGGACATATTGCACAAGTCGATGATGGAAAAATATCAAAAAATGATGCTGAAAAAATTGCAAACATTATAAATCACTCGGACCTGGCAATGAGTACAAGTGAAATATCAAGAAATTGCATTCAAAATAATCAACGAGCAAGTTTTGCCGAAAGAATCGAAGCCAATAATTCCAAAAACAATGTAAAACTAATCTCTCATGAAAAATATAACGTCGAAAATCAACCGAAGTTTGATGATAACGTCGAAGTTGACAAAATC
Organism: Philopotamus ludificatus; assembly: GCA_022495035.1. Classification (NCBI taxonomy): domain Eukaryota; kingdom Metazoa; phylum Arthropoda; class Insecta; order Trichoptera; family Philopotamidae; genus Philopotamus; species Philopotamus ludificatus. The sequence continues at coordinate 19,916 of JAGXCT010034590.1, forward strand.
GATAAACAATTAAATATTACCGAGAACGATGCAACGTCAATATTTTCCGCCAAAAATAATAAAGATAAATCTCAATACACCACTAACTGTGATGACTTAATGATTACCGAAGGCGAGAGCAATTTTATACTCGAATATCACTCGGACGAAAATAGTAGTGTCGGATCTCATTCTGCTGATAATGATATGGACGTAGACGAAGATTTGAATATGACGAGTAAAACTGTCATAGACATGGAAACGACTCTCATGGCTAACTCGTGCGAAATTATCACTACAAAAAATACTTCCCTTCGTCCTTCAGCTACTCAACCGATTGAAAAAATACCTGCAATCGAAGAGAGTATGGACGAGGAGCCGAATACTTCAACAAGTTTTAATTCATTTTCAATCGACTCGATAGATAGAAGCAGTTTAAATCCGTCTAATAAAAGAGCTGAAAGTACGAAAATAAAGAGTTCAATGAATATCAATGAAACGACAGCGGAACAATCCTCACAACGCCCGCCCCAGAATATATCAATCATCAGAAAAAACTCTGAAGAATTGTTCGAAAGATTCAAAGGAGTAAATTGGTTTATGTGTACACCGATTAAAAGAAATGTAACAAATATTAACTCTACGATTGTCGAAAACGAGAGTTGTATCCATAAAAATCCGAGACAAAATGCGGTAGATCCAATAGTATTAGAAAAATATAGGCAAATACAAAGAGACGCAGAGGAGAAACGCGATAAGATGGCCGTGAGTATATTATATTCAGCGATTTAATTATTTATGTATCCGTCAATATTATAATATTCGATTTTTGCAGGAAGAACTTATGAAGGATATATTCGACAGGCGAAAAAAAATCGCCGAAACATTATATACCAACTGTTTGACGGCGAAAAATAAACCGAAAAATATTACAATCATGAAAGACAAAAATAAACCTGCGAAAAAGACTGAAAAGACAAAAATACCAACCGATATCATTCCGACAAAAGAATATAAAGCTCCAAAGCTGTACATGAAAGAAGATTGGATAACACCGAGGCTTTACACATTTTTGCACAGCAAATTAGAAGCAAAGTATGTATACAGTAAACCCCTCCTATAACGTTTGCGGCAGTTTTTTTCTATAACGTCTATCCCCCCTATAGCGTAAATGTTTTAAAACGCTAATTATAATTTTATAAAATATCGCGTTGATCTTCCCTGCCCGAAAAAATTAAATTGAAAAACCTTAACGTGGAACCTATCTTGACATTATAGACGGGTTTACTTTATATTAGGGGGACCAAAAAGTAATCAAAACCTTTTGTTGCTGGCGAAAAACATTTATTAAAAAAAACTAATCGACAAAATAATTTCTATCATTAAAAAAGTCCTTCTATTTTTCATTGAAAAACTTTTCCAAGTGCGTTTTTACTTCTCCAACATTAATAAAATTCTTTACCTCTTAACCTTTTCCTTTCTGAAGGCCAGCAGTTATGGCTAAAAGGCCGGAATAAATTTCTTGTACGTCCGATTTATTAGAGCAGGTAGAATTTTCACAATTATTATTGATTCTAAATATATAGAAAAGGGTTACAACGTATTGGAATAACCCTACTTTTTTATTTATATATTTATAATTACAGCGTAATAAATTCTCAGAAATATGTGCATTTATGAAGTATATTTCATATACCACCATTGTTTTGGAGCAGTCTGTCGGGTTCTTCATATGGAAGGGTGTCGAAGCTCGCTAGCCAGTACTGTAACTTATTTATGTATTGTGGAACTATTTTTTTAAGAAATTCCGTTACATTTTATAATTATTTAATAAAATAAGGTAGAAACTGTAAAATCAGTGAAATAGAGTTAATAATTAAAAAAAATAAACCATGGAAAATAATACAAAAAATAATGAAAGTTTTGTTTCAAATTCAATGATACTTTTGATTATGATTAGGAAATATATATACAGCGAGGAAGCGGAAGATGGAGAGGTACAATATTTATTAAAATCCACGACATTAAAAAATTGGTACCCTCTGTCTAATAATTTTTCAAAAAAAATAATTAATCTTACTATCGTTGATAGAATAGTAGGGGAAAATATCCCTAATTTTTGGAGCAGTCTGTCGGTTTCTTCATATCGGAAAGTTGTCCGAAGCTGTGTCCTGTGACCCTATTTTTTTGTATTGTGGAATTATTATTTTTTTAATTCCATTACCTACATAATTATTTGATAAACATAGTGATACAGTAAAATCAGTGAAAGTTTTGTTTTAAAATTCTATGATACTTTTGAATTTAAAGCATTTTTGGGTGTGATTTTAAATATGGGAGTTAGACCTCGCCTAGACTTGCAGGATTATTTTTCGCCATTTTTTAGTACGATCTTTAAAAGAGAGTGTTTTTTTTACAAATCTTTTGGATGTTAGATTTACATAACAACCAAGATATCAATCGCGAGGAAACTAGTCCTCAATATAGAATAAATAAAGTCGATTTTTACATGAAGCATTTAGACGAAAAATTTAAAGAACACCTATTCCCTGGAAAAGAAATAGTGGTTGACGAATCTATTGTAAATTTTAAGGGAAAAAATTGTTTTATGACATATAATCCCAATAAGCCAACTAAATGGGCTATTCGTTTGTATGTATTGGTTGATTCTAGTAGTGGCTGTATATATTCATTCATACCTTATTACGGCTCGCTTACGACTGAGAAACTTACTAGACCTGACCTACAGTTTACATCCAAAATCGTTTTGCAATTTTATAACAATCTTTTGCAAACAATTTCAGAAGCCGAGGATTATCATGTGTATACCGACAGATTTTACACCAGTCTTCCACCTTCCGATGAATTATTGAAACTAAAAACACATTTAACAGGGACAATAATGACCAATAAAAAAATTTGCCAGTTGCTATAAAAAAACCAAAATTATAACAAAATAAAGTAATACAGTTTTTTTACGTCAAATACACCCGTTTGCAAATCAAATGCACCCTTTTACAATTCAAATGCACCCTTTTGCAAATCAAATACAACTTTTTACAAAATAAATACAACTTTTTACAAATCAAATACAACTTTTTACAAATGACGTAAAAAGACTGTAGCGTATGGAAGTGAGAATACTATGATTCTAGCTTAGAAGGAAAAAAGAGTAGCGACGATGCTAAGTAATTGCCATTCCAACCAATTACATACAATTAAAAGAATTAGAACAGGTGGGATAGAAGAGGACAATGTTATACTGGACATTTCCAAACACACCGGATGTATAATGTTCAAAAAAGTATTTATTGGATTATTAAATTTCAAATGACATATGTCTCAATGTTATTCGTAACGGGGAGTATATATTTTTTCCTAAAATTAGCACTATTTTTTCATCATTCAAATTATTTTATGACATTTTTGTTGTTATTCTTTAATATAATTTACGAAAAGAATTGTGCTGAGTGTATTTAATTTCATCATTCATAATAACCCATCAAAAATAAAGTAAAAAATAAACAATAAAATATTAATATATTATATGTAATCGTTATTTTAAACTACGAATTATATTACCGGGTGAGATAGTCTCAGCCAATGAGATGTTTGCAATTCAGGTATAAATGTTTTTTAACTTACGTTCCATTGCGGCAACTCAAGAAAATTATTCGTCATTCAGATAGGGTCTATTACAGACCTATATAAAGATATTATGTCCTTTTTTGGATGCAAGAAAAAAAAAAACGTTTGTTTCGTGAATATTATTTTTTTTTGTAATTCACAGACGCGATTATTTATTTTTTCTTTAGGCGATTTTTATATACAAATGTATAATTTATATTAAAAAATATTCAATAAAATCTAAAACTTCCTATTAAGACCCCATCGGCATGTCCCTTTAAAAGTAGTATGTATAAATGAAGTAAGCCCAGGTATAAACCCCTTTACTAGTTGTTCCTAAAGAAATTGTACCAAGAATTTACATTCGATTATCTGCGAATATTTCCTATTATATGCATAATTTATAATTGTTATCATAATAAAAATTATGAATATAAAACTCAATTAAAGCAAACGTTTTATTTAAGTACAAATAAGCAAATATTTTTAACAAAGTGAACCACAATTTTGCTATAATCACTTGAGTCATGCATTTGGATGAACTTCGTGTCAGCATTCCCAGACAGTGTGCAAAACTAATAATGAACCGAGTTTTTATATTTTTATTAAAAAAATGATTAAATCACATTTAAATACAACATTAAAGATATTTCTAATTCACTTTCACAGACCATAATATATATATATTTTTTTTTAAAATTCATTTTTTTTTTTTTTTTCATCCAGAGTGGTAAAGGTTAATGTATGCTCTATTAATTCTGAAAAGAGTGAGTAATCTGGCCGGTAGCGAGATCCGATTATGAATATAGGATATGGATGAGTTAAAGTTCCAATCCAAGCTCCCTTATTTTTTCAGCGTGAGGCCTCCTCGCGTTATCGTGTTGAAGGATCCTTTTTTGTTATTGTCCAAAACAGATTGTTTTTTTATGAGCTCTTGTTTCATTTGCTCGAGTTGTTCACAATACACTGTCACTGTAACGGTCTGACCGAGTTCAAGCAATTCAGCCATTTTTTTTTGTACAGGATAATTATACATCACTCACATCAACCCAAATTCCTTGCCTGTACAATTTTCTTATGCGACGAAGATGATCCTGAGCTGTAGACCATGGACAGCCAATCTTCAATGATAATTCCTCGATTGTTTGACGAGGATCTGAATCCACAAACTTTTTAAATCACCGATGACACTTTTTTACTTTCAGAATATCCCCGTGCTTCTTCTATTGTTGGCCTTGACATCTTTTCCCCTTAGTAGAAAAAAAAATTAACAGGAAAATAAAATTTACAACCATAGCTTTAACGTAATAACAAAACTTACGTGTTTATGGAACAAAATGAGCACATCGAAGAAATTTTGATTACTTTTCGGTTCCCCTAATAATTTATTTCGTTAATTCCTCCTGCTAACTTTTTTTTTTTATATCTAGATACAACATAAAATGCCGCAACAGATCTGAAAAATTCGTTAAGGACCTAGCGAGCATCGTCAACATAGTCTTAAAAACCAAGAAGGATTTTTATCCGTACGTCGTGACTCTGAAAAATGAAATGGCACGTTTAAAAATAGTTGAAACGCATTGGGATTTTCATCGATTTATCATAGACTATTTACCGTTTTATTTCAGAATTAAGGCAAGTGACGATTCGATAATTTATTACATATTCAATTATTGTTTAATAATATTTTTATACACTTTTAGGCGATACCTGCTGAGGGTCGAGGTTTGCCTGAACTAGAAGAAAACCTTTATGAACCGATACTAAAAAATTAGAACATAAATTTTCGTCGAATATGTTAATGTTATTAAAATATTTTGATTATTGATTAATGGGATTGTTGGTCTGTTTTTGTGTGCACTATTTGTTATATTAATTAATTAAGGTAGTGCAATGAATATCCGTAAATTAATTTAATTATAACTTTAAAAAAATATATTGTAAAATTTTGTGTATACATTGCAAACAAAGACATTCGTAAAAATAATGAATAATATATAAATTAATATACAACGCTGGCAAAAAGTTCGTCGTCCTCATCCCGGAATATATCGTCGACGTTGGACACGGATGATAAATTATTCGTTGAAGCACTGGCTCCGTTCTGTTGTGTTTCGGAACTCTTTTTAATATTTGTACCCGGTATATATGAATTTTTATCTGGTTTTTCGGGAACGAAATAATTTTCTATACCATTTACAGGCGACTGAAATAATATGTAATAATATATTTATATATAATATATTTTTGGTAAATTTATACTTATTCTACCTGATTTGTTAACGTTGTGTCGCCATATGTATCCTTGCTAAGGCCCACTTTATTGAGTACCTATAATTTAAATCGAAAAAAATAAATAAAATTAATTTAGATATATAATTGAATTGTATACCTGTAGTTTTTCTTCTAACAGAGGCCACATATAATCATCCGAAGTTCCTTTTGCAATTAAATATTTTACGGAAACACCTCCCTCTTGTCCGATTCTATGAGCACGAGATTCAGCTTGAGATAATATCTATTCAAACAATAGATTAGAGACGCAGAATATAATGCGGAATAACAAAAAATATATATTTACTCCAGGATTCCAGTGTAATTCGGCGAATAAAACTAATTGTGCGGCAGTCAGTGTGATACCTGCGTTGGCTGCCGTTATCGATAATACTGCACATCGACATGCATCGCTGCATTGAAATTTATCCACTAAAACCTACACGAAATATTATAACACTCGTAAGAATATTTTATTTATAGAGAGTTGATCAAAAAGTCCGTTCAGATTTTATTATTATTATTGATTTAATTGCCGTTTCGTTCCAGTATCTTTTGCTCATATGATAGAGATTTTCAATTACTAGGCCGAAATAATTTCATGCTAGTGAAAAATTCTTTCAGATAAATTTTCACATAAGGTGGCTTCTTGGTATAAGTCCAACTTGTATATGTTGTTAGGACTCGTAAAATTTTGCTCGATTGCCTTCGTTTCGAATTCAAAAAGAAAGAAAGAAGCATTGTATGGAATAACCAGATGATGTCTCATTTCCGAAACATACAAGAGAGAAGGCAGAAGCAAGGTTTTTAGGATAGATTTTTATTAAACGTCAAACCTGATGATCTTCAATCAGGTACAAGTAGACTTTTGAGTTTTTCCTTCCAATGAAATGAGTAAACCTGATGGGATGATTCGAGATTATGTTGGGATGGAAAATGGAAGAGCACTAATTTTGGTTTCTTTTTGTCGTGATGAGGCTCATGACTGCACTAAATCCATGTTATATTAAATAGGAAGACGGGAAAGAAATCAACAGTGGCCCATCTTCAGGTGCCTTGTCCGTTTGTAGACGTAGGCAATTTACATGTCGTTTTTTCTCCAAATTTCGGCAAGCTGGATTAATTCTGGAGCTTCTAATCCGATCCAGTTATGAATATTGTGGAGTCACGACGTCTTCTTTCTTCCTAACCAACGTTTACCTTCTACCTTTCTTCTACCGTACAAATTACTCAATTTTACTGTGTCCAGAAGCGCCCGCTCTTTGTGAAAAAGTTGAAGGACAAACTTCAACATTCTTCGGTAGCACCACATTTCAAATGCTTCCACTTGGTTATTGTCCGCTACCAGCAACTTCCATCTCTCCCAACCATACAGAAGTACAGACCACACGTATCATCGCAGAGTTCAGAGACGGATCTTCATGGAGAGTCAGCGACAACATATTGTGTTTTTCATTTTGATGAAAGCATTCCTCACCATCTCAATTCCCAGTGTAGTAATACAGGTTATAGAATCGATATCTGTTTTTGGTAACCATAATTTGTGATCTTGTTCAAATATTGGTTTTAGCTCCTCGTTTATTCGATTCGTCCGATTTTGTGGGTCTACTTGCTAAGGGATTCAACACTTGATCGGGGATAACCAAGTGAAGAATGTTTTCAAACCTTTGGCTGAGGTCAGTAAAAATGGCCACCAATTTATAATGAAAATGAGTCACAATTATTTAAATTTGCCACACAAATTAAATTAAATATTATTAAAATTTTCCACAGACCCTCGCAGCTCACAAGGAAGGGGTCCTTAGGAACCATTTCGAAAAGTGTGCAGAATAAGAATAACTTAGTGCAGTTGATTTTACTTGGTAGATGCTTACTTATTAACCACTTAAACTAGGTGAACAAATATTTTCTTCCGAAACTTTTGGATTTTTGGAATAGGACTTTCATATAGAAGTGAGCTTATCTGGTTTCAAGTCTGTTACGGAACACAAACTGGAAATCTCTAATCATGCTCTCACATTTTTGTGAATATTTAAATTGAATACATGTAAAAACCAAACGGACTTTCCGATTGATCTAAAATTATCGATATAATATAACATACGCTTCTATGTTCCGATTTAGTTGATCCATCGATACATATATATTTCACTCTATTTTCATCCAGAGTATGGCAAATACCTTCGATGACGTTTCTATGATGAGCAAATATCAAAAACTTCTCACCGCCCTCGAGTGTATCAGTTACGTATTTACTACAAATAATAATAATTATATATTAAATCAACAATAATCTGAATTTTATTGATTTATGCGGACAGACTTACCAAATTGCCGGCAATTTCACTTTGGCAGATTCGCTAAAAAATGTCAATAGTGCAGAATGTTTATCGACAGCTTTTTTGCTGGTATACGAAGTAGCCAATTGTGAAAGACCTTCTTTGGTTGTTTCATTGATGTTGAATAGAGATCTATTTAAGATTACGGTTTCTCTAAATAGTAATTATAATCGTATTAATATGGATGTATTTTCAAATCCGTGTGATAATAACTAAGAGTGTCAATAAGTATACCTGGTTTTATCCTTGAGTCGATCTAGAACCTGATCTTTTGTTCGCCTGATCAAAAATTTTTTAGTCAACAATATTTGCAGTTCAGTTAAATTAGATTGACCGGACATGTCCCATCCGAATTTCGTTTGTTTTCCGTCACAATAACGTTTACCTAGAAATAATACTCGTATCTAACTTTCCAATAATGATTTAATACATCAATGTTCAAGAAATTTTAATGTGAAGCTCTACAGAATCTGTGAATAAATTATATTAGGGGGACCGAAAAGTAATCAAAATTTCTTCGATGAGTTTGTAGGATTTTTCAGTGTGGTGGATGTGAATCAGTGATAACAAGCGTTTCGTGGTTAATAATATTTATTAAATCCAAAAATAAATAAATTGCGGGGCTCTTAGGTCGCAGATGGTGTTCAGGGCTCGGGTCTAATTGTACCGAATTATGGTCATCGTGGTCTTCTAGATCCGGTTCGTCGGCGATCTGGTCAGCTGTGGTCTTAAGTAGATCAGGTTCGTCGTGATCTGGTCAGCTGTGGTCTTCGTTGATCAGGTTCGTCGTCTGGTCAGCTGTGGTCTTAGATTGATCAGGTTCGTCGTGATCTGGTCAGCTGTGAGATATTACGTAGATCTGGTTCCGTCGGCTGGTGGAGATATCACCAAGTAGGCAGCGGTCGGTAGATCTGGTAGTAATTTTCGGAAAGGTCGTCTGGTCTTCGGCGTAGTCCTTCGGAGATACGGTGCGTGTGGTTCGGTGGTGCGTGGTCAGGAGCTCTAATTGAGTGGGTGTGCCTGGCTTCTCTCTCGCTTGATGTCAGCGGACCCCGCTTTATAGGGCGAATTCTTGCGTTTTTTTATGATGTTATTCCGAAATATAAATCTATTTTTAGGCAGCGGTTTGTTGTTGTCATTTTTATACGTAGTTTATGCATTACATTTTCTATATAGAGTTTATTTCGTGGGGTCAATGTCTTCATGTAATTTGTCCTCGAAATTATCACGCCATAATCGATATCGAAATCCATTTCCGGACGGCAGTTCGTTGCACTCATTTTTTATATATAGAGTTTATTTTGCGAGGTCAATCACCGTCGATGTAATTGGTCCTTGCAGAGATCACGCCATAATCGATATCGAGGGGTCAATGATTTATCAAGGTCGATGTCAGCTGTCCTCGAAATGATCACGCCATAATCTGTATAGCGGGGTCAATGATTTATCAGCGTTGATGCTCTGCGTCCTTGAAGTGACCACCACAAGTTCATTCACAGTTAGTTTGTGTCGAGACATTGTTGTAATTTTTTTTTTCTACCAAACGGGAAATATGTCAAGGCCAACAATAGAAGAAGCACACTTAACCTTTTGCACTCCAATGATTTAAGTTTCCACCAACTCCAAGATTTTAACATACCATACAATCCTTGTACCTCTTCCCTGGGTTATTATAAATAAAATGGGGAGCCCCAAAAAAATAACTTTCTCCACCACTTCAACGTTATTCGCATAAAGCAATACGATGCTGTATATTGATCTGTTGTATCTGATAAGACCTTGTGTTGTTATTAATCCATAATATGACACAAATGTTGAAATATAGCTAGAGCGCGAGGCTGACAACATAAACTCGAAGACCCTATTTAGTAGGTTTTTTAGGATTGAATGCTATAAAGCTTATTTTCCCCTTGAATGCAACAGTAGACTCGTCAACGGCTAAATATTCTTCCGGGACATAATTTTCCAAAAATTTATTGTTTAGGTAGTCAAGAAAATTGTTGACTTTTCGTGTTCTTATCCTCAAGTCCGTACTTCTATCTGTTATTGTTTAAAGGTGTATTGACCAGAAAATTTGGAAGTATCGCTTGCGGGTAAATATTATACAGAAAAAGGGTATTCTTGAACAAAAATTGATCCATTTTTTTCACATTCCAGATAACAAAAGAATGGTCATATGATAAAACAGAACATTCAATTGCTTCAAACAAAAAAAAATACCAGTACAGATATTTACACTTAAAAAAACTGCCCGAGAAAAAATGTCCAGACATACTGGACATAGGAGCTGGTGAAAAAAACTAATGTCCAATACGTCTGGACATAGGAGTTCAAAGGGTTAAGCTAGTGTTTCCCAAAGAATACACATCCGTGAATCGGCTCTTGATCAGTGGTAGGAGAGGTGAGATTCCTCCCCCAAAGGGCGGACTACCTATGTCTTCTTTCGCGATATCAAAGCTAGGTTAAATTGTAGGTGGTTCCTCCCAGAATTCTGGGTCAGTCAATTCCATATTTCACGGTAATTTCAAGGCTAAACTTAAAGGGTTTAACTTTCTAGGATCCCCACATTGGTGGTGTGGGTCAGGATTACAGTCATGTTCTGTGGTCCTGTTCTTACCTGGATGCTGCGCATCACAACCTACTCTATGCTGTCCTATGCAGCATTTTCCCTACGGGTCTCCTGATGGAGGGCCCTATCGGACACATGAACCTGGTCAGCAATGTGATTTGCTACAGGGCATTTGCTTGCTTTGCGTTGACTTTTGTAGAGTTGTGCAAGGCTACTTTCCCTCTTCCTTCTCCCTTTTCTTAAGAAATTTTAGTATTACATTTTAACACCACATGTTTCAAGAAAAAAACTGCTTTTGTTGCACCGATTGAACAGGACCCAAGATGGTATATGCGTTGTTGGTACGATGGCAAGGGATGGAACTGTGTCAGACTGTTTTGACACAGCTTCATCCTGGGTACAAAAGGATACATAGGTAATATTATTAAAAAAAAACATACCAAACTCTGTGAATCCTTGGAAGAATTTTGGTTCAATGATCTGTAATTGAGTGTAGAGCTCGCTAGGACGTGATAATGCAGGTGTACCACTAAGCAAAATAACTCGTTTTGAATATTTCGTTATTTTCATTACACATTCCGTTGACTGTGCCTTATACGACTTCAATAAATGAGATTCATCCTTGAAATAAAATCAACATTAATAAAATATATTAATGTTATAATAATATTTTGGAGCATACCAATATAACGGCTCCGAATCTCTTCTCGATTAAAAGATTCGTACAAAGCGTAGTCATTTTGTAACTGATGACGACGACCTGCGCCTGTTTATCGGAGAGGAATTGTTTTTCTTTCCCCGAAGATACGCAAATTATAGTCGGCATTGGAATCGATGGTAACAATTCGTGGATTTTACTCTCCCACGTTTCTCTAAAATTTTATTTAAATTAATTTTGAATAGAATTTATTGTTTATAATTATAAAAAAAGATTCTAACCTCATCGAAGATGTAGTGACGATGAGTAGAGGCCAGTCATTCGAATAATAATGGGCGATGGCGAGAGCTTGAAACGTTTTACCCAAACCCATATCATCGGCAATCAAACATCTACCCTTTTTTTTAATTCCAAAACTAAAATAAAATATCCTATCGTAATGGAAATAGTTTTGACGATAATATTATACTATAATAAAAAATATATAAATTCATACCAGACACCATCGAATTGGAATTTCATCAGTTTATATCTCAATGTTTGATCAATAGTGGATAGATCTACGTTCATATTATTATGTGGTTCTCTCATCACCTGCAATACAAGAATTAAATCAAATCATTAGTCGCATTATAATATGTTATGATTTTTATAGACTCACGGTCAAAACCCATTGTGGAATTACACCTAGCACGATGTTAGGTCTAAGAAACGCCACCTGACTTTGCAATTGTTCGTAATGTTGCAATGAAAAGCTCCACAATCGTTTTTCGCAGTCTAAAATCGCAAATATTAATATTATAATGAATTAGTTAATCATATATATAATTTATTATATGATATACCGTATGATTTAGACGGTATGGTTTTGAATATTGTGATCAATTGCTCGCTGTACTCAGAAGGCTTCACTTCAAATCTTTCTTCCGATATCATGTACATTGTTCCGGATATGACCTTCGATGGAATCGATTGTGACGGAGTAGGAGAATTCGACATTCGATTATATGGCTGATATTTCGTGTTGCCGAGAATGGATTGATGGATAGCTCCATTTTTTATTTGTTTATTAGTTTTGAATGGGTTAGGTGATGGGTTATTTTCAATATGAGTTTTCGAATTGGATTTTGTACGTATCCTTTCGAGGGCAGCTCTTCGTTTGTTCTCTATTTGCTCTTTAGTACATGCCATAGTTTTATAAACTTTTAAAAATGTGAAAAATCTTCATAGCGAACAATTTCAAATAAACGTCAGAGTGTAATATTTCTCAGATGATGCACTTGGTCTTGACACTACAGTTTTCGGGCATGATTCTATCAAATCGAATAATTTCTGGAATAAATACAGTTATAATTAACCACGATTATTAAATCGGAGTATAAATTTAATTGAAATATTTTTAAAAATTAACACATTATATTTTAACACTATTTTAATTATTTTATTTACTAAATAATAAATGGGCTATAAATGAAATGATTAATATTTTTCAAGTAAATAATTTGATAATACAGTGGAACCCCAATGTATTGTCTTAAAATTGTAGCTCAGTGATAAATTTACGCTGATTGATTTAATCATAAAGTTTTGTTATTTTCTACCAATGAGGTACTATAATAAATTTCGGCGCTGCATGAGCATTTAAGAAACGTAAGATCGATAAAGCAATAGAATTTTTTTACGTGGTATCTATTTTTTTATAAAAATATTTCCTTGCGCGAATAAATTTGTCAACTCAAAAATCTGGCTAGCATTGAATTTACTAACGATTTTATATGGATTCTAGATATTCACAGGTATCGAATAAACACATTCTTATTCAAATAACTTTTGCACAAAGCATCTAGTATATGTCGATAGCGTGTGCAGTGAATTGCGATTAAAGATGCAATTGAGGTTAAAGTATTTAGATAATTTAAAAATAATTGCAACAGCTAAATAACCTGGCCGTAATTATTACTATTGGAGCCACCTGTCAAATTAAAAACAGTCACTTGATCGTAGCTGTCATGGGGAGTCTTCAACAATTCGCATTTTTGCTAGCCGGTTATTACTAACATAACTAATTTGAATAATGTTTACATTATAAATCTATTAAAATTCCTTCATTTACATGTAAAATTTTAATAAATTTATGGTTAGAATGTTCACAAATAATGTTTTTACATATTTAATTAAATTTAAATTAAAAGTATTCCACCACATATTATATTCCACTATGTAATTGTAAAAATACAAATATTTTTTTATTATTTTCAGTTGGCTGCGCGATTGTTAGCTGTAATGATGAATTCTCTTCGGCAGAGATCACACCGAATTCGGCTGAAGCACTTTTAGAAAATAACATTGTGAAAGAAATGATATCAGAGGACAGTACTGAACCACAATCTGCCAATAGTACGATAACCGATGCCACAGGGCTCGATAATTCGACATTGGCAGGAAATGAAACGAAAAAACTAGTATCGTGCAAGTACACTGCTCTCACTAACACGTCTATATACGAACGTCGCAACCTTACAGTAGAGCTTATTAATGCATCTCGATTAGCAGAGATCCTCACCCCCGATGCTGAAGTTACTAGCAGGGAATCCGAAGCTGAATGTACTATTATATTATTTTATTCGAAGCTGTGTCCTTTTAGTATTCTTGCAGCTCCACACTTCAACGCTTTGATAAAACAATTTCCTTATATGAAAATGGCAGCAGTGGACACTGTGCAACACAGCCGAGTAAATACGCAGTACGGTATCGTCGGCGTTCCATCCATGATATTGTTCCATAACGCACGAGCCGTAGCTAAATACGATAGTGCCGAGCATTCTCTTCAAGCATTTTCTAAATTTGTTAAAACGTTCACCGGACTCGACCCGGTCGACGGTGATAGTTTAAATTATTTCATAGACGATTTGGTCGGTCCGGTGCCGACAAAAGTAGAGGAAGAGATGGATTATATTTTAATTTTGGCATGGAGTTTTATTATAATGTGTCTCCTGTATTTATTTAGCGGATCAAGGTTTTGGAAAACTATTGTCGAAACAGTTAAGAGTAGTTGGCGAGAGGCCGAGGCTCATCATGAACACAGAGAATAACAATTTTTAATTAAATCAAAACAAACTCAATTATTCTATTCACGAAAGTTTAGTGCGAGTTTTAAATATACTTTTAATTAATTGGATGTTTGTAAATAAATATGAACGGTGATTTTAGTTTATTAGACTATCGCAACGTGTAAATATTTGGTTAAGGTAGTTAAACTTGTTAAATTTTTTATATATTGTTAATTTATATGATGATTTTGTATTATAAAACAATTTTTTTTTTTTTTCTTTAAAATGTTATAATGTGTTCATGTTTTATTTTCTGTAACTTTGTTTAACATTTACCACTCCATAGTCGAAACACGTTAGCCCGAACCTTTTGGTAGGGTTAAAATTTTTATTCACATATAATTAATATTTAAATTGAAGAGGAATCTACATGAAATGTATAACTCTTCCTCCTGTTCAAAATTATTACCGTTCTGGTCAATACACTGCTGATAATGGGAGACTCGTTGATTCACAAACCTCAACAAACATTTAATTTGGTGTTATGGCGCATTCTTGCTCAATTGCGGTTTTTAATTCTTCCAGTGTTGTCGGTTTTCTGGCATAGACTTTATCTTTAAGTTATCTCCACAAGAAAATGTCTAGTGGCGTCAGGTCTGGGGATACAGGCAGAGTATTATATGGGATCTCTTCGTTTAAGACATCTGTTTGGAAGTTTCTCATTAAGATATACTCTCACATCACGATGATAGTATGAAAGTGCTCTTATCCTGTTGGAAATAAAATTTGCCAACTTCATCAAAGTCCTGAATGCTTCCCAAAACAGATCTTGCAGGTAATTCAAGTAATTGGCACCAGTATATATTTTTTTTTAAGTTAGTAGTCGGACAGGCTAACCTTTCAGTGAAATCTATGATTTCTTTATTCGGATCATTGACCTAGTCGTGCCGATGGGGTATATTGGGTACCCCATATTTTAAATTTTTCTCGAATAATTATTTTAATATAAATCCTACATGTCAAAATCTTTTTATATGTCTAAAAAATAAATATTATAAATAATCATTGTCCTTTATTGTCTGAAATTGAGAAAAAAAAATAAAAACAACAATCAGAGTACGGCAAGACATCGCCGAGAACGTTGTAAATTACGCATCATGTTGAATAGTTTAAAAAAATCCAAAATATCAACCAAATTATGAAGTATTCATCAATATCTTGACTGAAATGCTTGGGGTATCGTGGAGACCCCCTTCGGACGATGCAGTTGTTTTTGAGCCGGCATGACAGATGGTTTAAAAAGGTTTCGTGGCTCAGTGTTTGACCTGCAAGCCGTAGGTTCACCATCACTGCACTATATAATCACAATTACATCCTTCAAAGTACTTACATAACCCTGGACCAGTGGTGGATTTAGCACTTGAGGCCCCAGGAGCAATTCAATTTTAAGGCCCCCCAAAGTATTTCCAATACACTTACACCATATAATATTAATTCTTTTTCTTATTTTTTCATTAGCTTCTCGAAGATCAATATTAACAAATCTCGATGTTACAAATATTTATTATTTTAAGAAAAAATCAGGGGCCTCCTGAGGGCCGAGGGGCTGCAGGACTGTATACCGAGATGCCTTCCATCGTTTGCCTTAAGGTAGCTAAACGTCAGTCCATGGATCATGGTCTGCGGAACAGTCAGTGCATTCAAAATATTATTGTTAAGGTAACTATCGTAAAAACATCCCATAGCTGACACTATTCATTTGTCAATTTAATTAAAGGAATATTGCTAAATTATTAATTATTTTTATTACAAAAAAAAAATCGTTTTAAGAGCTGACGCGGAGGCCCTCATAGGAGACTACCAAAGTGGCTTCAGACTGGGCAGATGCACAGTGAACCAGGTCTTCACGATCAAACAGATAATCAAGAAGTCCTGGGAGTATGACATTAATCTTCACTCCATATTTCTTGACTTTCGTCAGGTGTATGACAGCGTCCATAGAGAAAAATTATGGAGTGCCATGAATGAACATGGCCTCCCGAAAAAACTTATTAACCTGACAAGGATGTGCTTTTCGGTTTCGGTAAGCAGGATAAGAACGGTTGGGTCTTTGGCGCAGCCGTTCGCAGTTTCCAGAGGAGTGAGACAAGAGGATAATCCACAATATTATTTAATTTAGCCTTGGAGGGATACGGTACTGCTGGCATGCACTGACGATGTTGATATCGTCGGTCGCACTAAAGATGAGGTTGTCGAGTCGCTCGGTGCTTTCACGGATGTGGGGTCCGGGTCTATTGAGTGGGTTAAATCATTAAAATACCTGGGCACCACAATCACCGAGGATAATTCTGAAAGTACAGAAATCTCTGCCCGTATACAAAATGCGAATCGGTGCTATTTTGCCCTATCTAAATTACTGGTCAATAGACTCCACTCGAGACGAAATACACTAAGAATCTATAAAACTACATTCGTCCAGTGCTAACCTATGCGTGCGAGTCGTGGTCTCTGGCAAGCCGGGACATGCATCGTCTTGATCAGTTCAAGAGAAAAATCTTGAGACAGATCTTCAGACCGCGTACGACCGAGGCTAGTCTCGGATAAAGAGACATGTGTTCTAATAACGAGGTCATGGCCATGTATGGGGGTATACAATTGTTCTCATAAGTTTGCATTCAATGCCTACGTTGGGCAGGGCATGTAGACTGAATGGGCAGTGATAAGCTGATCCATACTATTATAAACTCTAGGTCTGGGGGATCCCGCCCTGTTGGGAGGGATCCAAGACTTCGTTGGAGAGACAGGGTTGGAACAGACACGTCTCTGTTGGAGCTTAGGCGATGGATGGAGGAAGCCCAGGACCGATGGAGATGGCGTAATGCCCTTCAGGTGCCAGGGACTCATTTCGGGTCAGGGGCCACTTAATAATAACAATAATATAATAAAATAGCAGCGTATGATTTATTTCCATATATTACAATTCTGCTGGCATAGTATTACCGCTAAGTCCAGCAATCAAATTTTCAGCAGCTAAATTTGCCATTGCTACTCTCGCTTCAATTGTCGCACTGCCTATATGCGGCAGCACCACACAGTTCGGCAATTGAAACAAAGGATTATCGAGAGGTAATGGTTCCGGAGTAGTGACATCTAATCCAGCTGCGCCGATGGTGCCATTCTTCAATGCAGATATCAATGATTCTTGATCCACTAATCCTCCTCTACTAGTGTTTATAAACACGGCGGTAGATTTCATTTTGCTAAACGCGGCTTCATTAAATAAATTTGTAGTTTCCGAGTTTAACGCCAGGCTACAAATTACAAAATCGCTATTTGATAACAACTCATCGAAACTACACCTTTTAGCATTTATTTCTGATGCTTCTTTCGGTTTTTCTGTGCGGTTATAATATAGGATATTGGCGACGTTAAAACCTTTCAGTTTTAATGCAACGGACTGTCCTATCCTACCAAATCCGACAATACCAACAGTGGATCCTTTTAATGTCGCTCCAGTCATCCAGAATGGGGACCATGTCCTCCAACCTCCAGTTGCCGCTTCCTTGCTGGCTTCTATTAATTTGCGTGATGTACACAACAGCAAGGCAACCTGTAGAAAATATTTAATAAGATTAGATATAATCCGACGGCGTGTCCTCAGTCTGCGACATCACAGTGTGTGTCATTTAAGCGTCACTGATTAATTAAAAAATGCAAAATATCAACCAAATTACGATGCATGTCATGAATAACTATTTTTATTCTTATAATAATCCAATTTTTTTTAAGAAAAATCAAGATATTAATGAAGAATTCATAAATATCTTGACTTGAAATGCTTGGGGTCTATTTTCCATAGTAAATAGCCCCTTAGGATACCTTAGTGACGTATCTGTTAAATCAACGTGCACACTAAAACACTCGGAACCTATACACAGCGAAAAAATTCCGATTATATTTTTATTAATATTTGTAAACAAATTACCGTCAATTCTGCAGTCGCTTCTGTTAAGACATCCGGGGTATGTCCGATTTTGATCCCCCTATTCTTACACTCTGCCACATCTATATGATCATAACCGACGGATATTGTAGAAACAATTTTCAAACTCCGACCGGCAGCATTTAATAGTTCCGCGTCAATTTTATCCGTTAAAAAACAATAAATTCCATTTTTTCCTGGGATATTTTCTAAGATGAATTCTCGAGGCGCAGGTGAAGTATCATTCCATAGTGGTCAGATCGAATCTTAATATATATTTTATATTACATTCTTATTATGAATAGAATAATCTAATTTTTTAAAAACGTAAGACGTTGCACTTACTTGGATTTGAGCTTTTCTAAACATTTTTCTGTAATATCGTTCCTCGTTAAAAGTACTTTTGGTTTTTCCATTGTGTGTATACTCTGTTTGTATTCGAAATTTTTTAAAGTGTTTTTGATATTATTAAAAACACTATAATTAGTTACTCGTAATCTAAACATTCGTATCGGTTTATATATACATACAAATTTTTAATGTTCGTCAGGAGATTTTTTAGCAGTAGTGAGAACGTCAGATAGAGTCGGAGGAGGTGGATCCTCCTTTGGTGTGTATACTAAAGGTTTTATATAAAATGCGCCCACGTGGAGAGTCACGAGAGTGACTACTAATATTCGACCTCTTGACCACATTCAGATAAGAAGCTGAAAGATATCATTTTATTTTATTATGTAATATTACATGTATTAAATATTATCAGTTCTTTTTTAAAAAAAAAAATGGAAATTTTTCACAAAATATTTTACAAAGTTAATAGAATTTACGTTCAAAACATTCAGGTGACAATCAGCTGTCACTTGGCCATAACACCAAAAAAGATATTTTCGAATCAGTGTTGCCATAGTACAAAATTCATTATAATTGATGTTGTAATTACTCGACATTATGATATTCCTTTAATTAACGTGACCATACTGGTTAAAGGGGGATTCAATAGCTTCAAAGATTTTTTTGCTGTAAAGCAATACAATTTTATGACTAAACTTTTTATAATAATTTTACAAACATTTTAACTTTTATTCCCTCGCATTTTTCTAGTGGTTTACCATTTTAATAATCAATTTCGAAGGACTATACTGATTGGAAGGATGGACATGATTTTTTAAGGAGTAAGTAAATGTAAAAAATCAATTATGTGTATATTTGTTTTATTATTAAAGGTATAGATAATAAAAATTTAACAGCTTTACAGTATAAGAATATATTTTTTTCTTAAAAATTTGGAAACAAAAACATGGCATTTCAAGGGTTTCCATAGGCAAAAAACCGTATAGGAAACAAACATTTATTATAATATAATAGTTAAACTTAATATTCAACATTTCGTAACAAAGAAATATTTAATACTAGAAATATCAAGGAATACTGAAAATTGACCTAATGGCCAAATAATTAATTGACATGTTAAGCACCGAAGAATGTCATAAATTAATATAAAATATCATCACAGTATTAATATTTATAAAAGCCTACAGAAAATATCATAGTCTGATTTAATCAGGACAGAAATTTTTAAAAATACTATTTTAAAGTATAAAAATAACTAATATCTAAATGACACAATATCAGTAAATATTGTAAGCCTTGCGAATCTTACATAATATTTTTTTGTTAAAAAAGAGTCAAAAACAGTTCAGTCATCTACCCATCAAGTGCAGATTATTGAATATATGAATTTTCATATCAGTTATTTTTGGTCGCGGCCACATTTTTAGCTGCTTTTACTGTATTTCTCATCAGCATAGCAACAGTCATCGGACCTACACCTCCAGGGACTGGAGTTATAGCACCGGCTATCTTAGAGACTTCTGTAATCGATAACATTTATTAATAATATAGAAACAAAAATAATATTTTTATTATGTATTTATAATCACCGTCATAATCAACGTCACCGACTAATTTAAATTGATTAGTCTCTGGGCATTTAACCCGAGTTATTCCAACATCAATAATAGTGGCTCCAGGTTTTACCATGTCAGCTTTAACTAATTTCGGAATACCTATTAAAACGATTTAATTATTATTAAAGATGATATTTTTCCAACATTGAGGAGATGAAGACAGGATTGCTGAGGGAGCTAAAGTCATACGTATTGAATTCTAGAAGGGCTTCGAAGATTGTAAAAAGAGTTGAAACAATTGAATGACGTATCTGATGGTGACTATTAGGTTGTTCTGTATAAAATGCTGGTATTGTTCGTCAAACTTCAACTGCAGTTGTGGGACATTTTTTTTCAACACACTTTAGATTTTGCCTAGATTTTTAAAAATATTTGCCTGTTTTTTTCCCTTTTCGATCCTAAACCAGATGATGAAAAACGTGATTTAGTAGTGATTTTTTATCGGTTCAAATTGGGCAACGACGCAGCCGTGGCTGCACGAAAAATTAACACTGCTTTTGAAGAAGTATCCGTTACGAAAAACATTCGATTTGGGTTTAAAAATTTCCAATCTGAGAATTTTGATCTCTCCAATGACCCTTCGGGGAAGACTGAAGACCATTATTGACCAAAACAAACTAAAAGCGAGCGTAGAATCCAATCCAAGAATAAATATTTGAAAACATAGAAGTAAAAAAATGAGACCGATGGGTGCTCTGAGTTTACGGACCCCCAGATCGAGGAACGCAAGGTTAAGCGCTAAAATCGAATGTCCTTTTTGAATTACGTTACTTAAATACGTATCCAAGTACTTGATAATGTTAATGGTTGGATAACGGTACAGTTTCAGCATACATTCCAAAGCTAAAATTACATCAAAGTCATGTCACTGTATGGTGGACAGCCAAATAAATAATCGGTTATTCATTAAAACCTGGTGAAACAATAACGGCAGAGTTCTACTGTGTGAAATCGACACCATGCACAAAAAATTCGAAAAACAGTCATCACTGCTCGATCGTCACTTTCCGATAGACCTCACAAAACATTAAGGACCCTTGACGAATTAACTGATTAGCATCTTTTCCATCATTATGAATTATTTTTACGATGCAAGATATACCAAAATCAAAATAATATAATTCATCATCATCATAGACACAACAGCCTTTTTATCCGGTCTGTCCGTACATTGTCCAACTACCTTAACCTTGGTCTTCTTTTCCTCGGGGACAGGAAGGCTTGTTAACCATAAGCCTTTTCGGTGGCTGACTGTCACGCATCCTTGACACGTGAACGGCCCACCGGAGTCTTGCCAATCTGGCGACAGCTGTGACCGGTATATCCTTGTAGAGGCGGAACAGCTCCTCATTGCTTTAGATTCACTGGATATTCGGATACGTTGATACGATATCCAGTTGTAGCTCATCTTGTTATGTCAAAGCCCAACATTTAGATCCGTATGTTAGGACGGGCCTCAGAGTCACGTAGAGCTTAACTTTAGTCTTCCTTGAAAGGAATCTCAACCATAGATGCCGTTGAAGTCTAAAGCAGTACCGGTTTACTAGCATAGTTCTTCTTTATACTTCCAAATTGGTTTCATTGTTATTTGTAATAAGTGAGCCGAGATATGTGAATTCCTGGACGGCCTCGAAGCTGTACTTTTCGACTCTCAGGGTTCAAGGATTCGTCCTTCGCATATGAGCATGTATTTTGTCTTGGTCTCATTAATCTTCAGTCCCACGACAATTGCTGCTCTCATTATTTGCTGGCACGTATCCTTGAGAGCTTCCCGAGAGCCAGCCACAATGTCAATGTCGTCTGCATATACAAGAAGCTGCACCAATACAAACAATATCTCTATGTCGAAACATTGTGATCTTTTAGCGACTTTTAAAAGAATTTATTCAACTTAAAACTGTATTGCCCTTTCATTTTCACCTTAAAAATCGGGTATTTCATACAGAATATTCAAACTACTTTAAAGGGACAAAATTAATTGATGAATTAATTAAATAATTCGAGAAAAACATAACTTTCGCATATTTTTAAATACATAAGTGTTTATAAAATCTAAACATACCCGTGGCAGTTATAATGATGTCCGCATTACGGCAATGTAACACCAACTGATCTTTTGGGGTATAGCGATGGCAAATTGTGACCGTTGCATCCATACCAATTTTTGATTCGTGTCGACCATCGGTATGCATAAACATGGCAATCGGCATGCCTACATTTTTCGATCGGCTTATGACTACAACATTTTTTCCGAATGTTTCAATATTATACCTATAATTAAGTTTAAATTATTATTATACAATTTTATAGGTTAAGTAGAGTATAATATATTTTATTACTCTTTGATTATTTCTATGACGCCGATGGCAGTACATGGCAGCATGGCGTCCATATCTAAACAAAATTTTCCAACGTTCTGAATATGAAATCCGTCCACATCTTTGACGGGAGAAACCGCATTACAAACAGCTCTCTCGTTAATAGTATCGGGCAGTGGTAGCTGTACGAGTACACCGTCGATATCAGAGTTTTCGTTCAATTCATTGACTTTGGCAATGAGATCACTCTGCGATATGTTATTGTCGATTTTTATCACATTACAATCAATACCTATGACATATTTGAAACGTTAGAAATTCTGCATATGTAAAAATAATTCAAATAAATTATTACCGATTGAAGTGGCAGCTTTCTCTTTGTTAGAAACGTAAGTTGAGCTAGCAGGATCATCGCCGACTAAAACGCATGCTAACCGAGGCCTTCTATTACCTTGAGATATCCAATTTTTTACATTGTTCTTTAATTCTGCATTGAGTTTTTTCGAAAGTTCTAATCCATTTAATATTTTTGCCATATTTCTGAAAAAAATATCATAAAACATTACAGAAAATCATTATAATATAATTAATATAACAAACTTATGCAAAATAAAAAAAAATACAAGCATGAATCAACATAATATTTTCAGCAAACATGTTTATTACAAAAGCTGATACATTCAACGAGATGAATGTACGTCAATTAATTTATTTTATATTATTTAAACAGACAATTAATAACATTATCGAATAATAGATAACATACATTTTATTATTAACAATAATTATATTATAGATCAGTATATGTTAAGTGTTATTCTAAAATATATGTGTTAGTATTAAAAAATAATTAATCAATTCATCATTTAGTAAGGCAAATAAAAAGCAAAGGATTCGTTTACACTCAAGTGACTATACCTGTGATTGCGTATGAATGTTTTATTTAAAAGAAACCCCCTCACGTCGGATATATTAATTATTTTTGATAAAATTCGCATTTTGTTATGATTTATATATTTTTGACAAAATTTTGAATAATAAATATCTTGAAAAATTACACCAGGACACAACGGAATAACTATATATTAAAATAAAAATATAAGTCAGTTAGTTGTAATACTTTTTATCATTGTAACATTGCACAAAACATTATCAGAACACCGAGTGCTCCATTAAGTGATAATTTTATATATATGAATTCTGCGACTGTATAGCTTATCAATCTTATAAATTTGCAATTATAGTGTATGTACGTAAAGATTTTAATAATGATAAGAACACGTATAATGCAGTTGTAGTAATAATTTAATATGGTATTTTGATTATAAAAATAATAATTTGATTATAAAAATAAATTGACGAATAATGTGTATGTAAAGGATTCTTCAGAAATGATTACATGTCATGATATTAATTGAACGATATTCAAACACGTTGATAATGCAACGTTATTCAAATCACCTGTGATTTAATTGTTACATTTAGACTATCGACATTTAATACAAGATTGAAAATTTCATATTATAAAAGATTTAATTGATTTACGTATCAGTTTGCGATATTATGATTTTAATTGATAATATTTTTAGGTTATATATATGTTCATCGTATATGTTAAATGAAAATGTGAATGTGCCTTTATTTTACCAACAAATCTCGGTACTACAATAGCAACAATAAACAGACGACAACACGAACAAAACGTTACTACTCGACTGCCGTTTTAACTGTTAAACATCAGAAGTGTCAAATGAACTCGCGCATTTTAAATGGTCGCAGTGGATCTAAACTCAACGCTTATCGGCCATACTTTATCAAAATATTTATCATATAAACAGTTAGATTACAAACAAGATTTAGTTTACGATAGAGAATGAAATACATCATTATTTTGTAAAATATATTTATTTTATTCGCATTTAATATTTAATGTGGTTAATCATACGATTTTTTTTTAATTTTTGAAATTTAAAAGTAATAATACTTGTTATATTATAATTCGTAGTCGTCATAACTAAATCATATTTTTTGTTTATATCAATGGATAGTTTTGAAATATGCCATTGACGTACATTAACAATTATTACAACAAACAAATAATACATTTACGTTGAAAATATTATTAATAATATGTTTATGTGCTAGTTGACAGATATTTAACATATTTTCTTGAAATCTCTATATAATCCAATGATGAGTCGTATACTTCAAAATAACGATTTTAACAAGAGTTATATGACAAAATATGATTTATTTTTGAAAGACTTTCATGAATAAATTAAGTGATTGGCATTTTCACTTAAATATAATGAATTATGTTGATTAATGTCTGATTTTTTTTCTTTCATCAAATTTACATTGGCATTTCAACAGTGTGCATCTGAAATCGTATATTAAAGTCAGTTGTTATAAACCATAACGACGAACAAAATAATTTAAAATATATTTATTTATTATATTATTAATAATATAACTATGTTTTATAATTGCAAAGTATTGGCCACGCTAAAGGTAACACAGGCTCATTAAGCGATATTGGTTCTGTAACTTAAAATATTTTTTAGAATTTTATTTCGGTTTTATTTTATTTTATACACGATGAAAAGGATTGTTTTTTTATTTTAAGGATTAAATTAAGAAAGTAAAAAATACAAAAATAATTATTTTTGTACAGTATCCTGAAATGATCCTTAGCTATTCAGTCCATAATTGGATTACCGCTCTGAACGATAATGTATTTATAATTGATCATCTAGCTACAACCGTGCATGTGTTTGGGCTTAGAACTTATGAAAGAACCACTACAAAAAAAATCGCTTAGACTGCATACTAAAGTTGAAACGTTGCGGTAGATCACATACTAAAGCGGTACTAAATTTCTTGAGACACGAGATTTTCAAAATTTAATAAAAATCACCGGAAAATTATGGCTAACTGTATTACGTTGTTTGACTAGTGAAAATACTTAATTATTTAACGAAATCAATATTTTTTTCCATTCGCATATGTTAAATGACCTTGTTCTATTAGTTTGCGCGTGTTATATCTTGTTGTCAACTAAAGTGCATCGACCTGTATTTCGCGCGACAATGCATTTCATACATATTTACGAAATAGGTAATTTGACTATGAAAACTTACGATCTGGGAGCGAACACTATATAAGGGACTGTCGAACTTGTTATAAGAAACTGCGGTATAGTGGGAAGCGTTATAGAAGGGTTTACTGTATTATACATATAAAATTTTATGAAATAAAAAGGTCAATGCCGTTTGGTTAACAATAAAAAATAACAGGAGACATTTAAAATATGTGAAGTTAAAAATGATCGATGTATTCATTTTGTATGGTTTCTGGTTTCTATAACGTGATTCCGATTTATTCGTTATAGGAGTGCTGACTGTATGCTGTACGTAACATATGCGAAATATCGAAAGCCGAGAACAGTATTATAAGTGTTATGGCTTATAGGTAACATGCATATTATTTCGATAATGCAAGTTTAACCGCGACTGAGCTAAGTTAGTAGTCGGATAGGTGTCCGACGAAAACTATGAGTTCAAAGAAATCTTTATAACATTGACCGGGGGGCATGTAAGAAGAAGACAATCATCTTATGAAATAATATTTATGTGGGTAGTTTGGCGCGTTGGAATTAATTAATTCAATGCCATGTATCCTGCCTTGAGTAAATATTTGTAAAACAAATTATATAAATTTCAATCCATCTGAAATAATATTAAAATTAATCGGTGTCGTGTGAGAGACTCATTCCCCTTCCATAGTCTTAAGAAACTTATAATTATTATTGTTATGCCACTCATTCATCGTAGTCAAATAAATAAATAAGATATGATAAATGTTATACCAAGAGTGACTAAAACTGTATACGATAAAATAAATGTTATCCATTTTTATCAAGTGTAAAAACATAATTTTGCATCATATATGTTTTACAAATGAAATATAAAATGTTTTTAAGAATATGAAAAAAATATATAATTGGTATTATTTTAAAATGTTGACGATGGCTTACTACCAGCACATATTCAATTCATCTCAACGAGCGCTTTGTACGAAGCTCATTGTGGTTCCGTGCGTCGCGCTCGTTCGACGCGTTCGAATCTGCTCGTCGAACAAAAACAACATAAAAAACAAACAACAATATTTAAAACAACCGAGTTATAAGCAGTGTTTTATGTGAAAATTAAATCAAATAATATTCGGCAGTGGGTGTGTTTGAGTAGTTCGACATTACTGCAATTCTGCAACAACTTCAATTAGGAGTAATTGTGCGAATCAACATGAATTGATTGGAATTTAGGCGATTTATAGCCAAATATCGGTGAGTATTTTATTATAAATTTATTAAAACGTGAGTCATCGTCGTTGCCGTTGTTGCTTATCCGCAAAAGAAAGCATTTATAGATGTTTGTAAGTCTTCACACCCCACCTCCGAGTCTCCCCTCGAGATATTTTCGACCGGTAATTGAACCAGAGGAGATTCCCATACAAATCCCAACCCCAGCTATTATAACTGTCAGAATAAAATATTGCTGATCCTCAGGTATACGCATGGACAGAAATATGTTCTTAGGCATAAAATAAATAACATGGGATAACCTATGAATAACTGTGGCGTTGATTGATATGTTTTTGCATGGCCATTATGGTCATTCACATATAACACTAGGAAATGTCATGTTTTGACGGAAGGCAATATGATGATGGCGAAGTATTGTAAAGAATATTGAGGTCTAGTTTCAGGGTCATCGTCTAATGGGCCGACGTGAAAACAAATTGGGCGCTTATTAAACTTTTAATTTGAAAAAAAATCGCATTATTCAATTTAGGCCGGGAGATCATTTGTTACATCTGAACTTCCTCGTGTTTAACACTAACTCAGTGGCGGATTTCCCCTCAGGCGCATAAGGCGCAAGCCTGGGCCTCTTTAACCTTTTTTTATTAAATTATTTTAGACTATTTCGAAGACCATAATCCATGAAATCAGGCGCGTTAAGGGACAACGATGCAAGCCACCGGGGGCCCCCGCCATATAGCCCCTCAGCCTTCAGGGGCCCCTGGCTTTTTCTAAAAATAATTAATATTTGTATCATTGAGATCGCTAATATCGATCATCGAGAAGCTAATTAAAAAAGAAGCAAGAGAAATACCAAAAAAATATTTAATATTGTTTTTCTTTCTGCCTTTTTACATAAATTGTTCTACAATTAATTATGTATCCAGATCATTGCAAATTGCGTAGAAAAACGTGAGGGTAGAATGCAGATTATTTGGTGTAGGGGTAGTGAAAAAAATGTTGATGTAAGGGGGCCTCAAAATTGAATTGTGCGTGGGGCCTCTCAAGTGCTAAATACGCCACTGCACTGTCTATATATTTTTTGCCGCACAATCAACATTGGAATTAGATCCGCCATTAAAACAGTAGCCGTTGCAGCTGCCGACGACCATCTCGAGCTGAATCGCGGCGACCCATTTGTCACTTAACTGTTTTAACCGGTATCGTTAAACAGTAGTTTTTTTACACATGTACGAACAATGCGGTAATGCTTTCACAGGGGCAATCAGTAATCGTCTAACGAATGCTCGAGACAATGGACGGAGGAAAGTCGCGCTGTTGACCGGTGACCCTCGATCGCATTTTCCCAACATCTCTTCTTCTGAATGTGTGATTCGTAAAGTGTATATAACATCACCGAGCGATTACTACTATCTTCCAGATAATGGTATCGTTGAATCTTGAGCGTTTCATTCAATATTGTGTTCTGATTGTCGTGTGTGCGATGCCTTGCGTTTATTTAGCGATTATACATATGCAGGCTATCATCCTCGGTAAATGATAAAGTGGAGTAAGTTTGATAACAGTGCCAGCATGTGACAAATCAAATGCAACACGACATATTACGCATTTGCATATAGCTAGCTATTTAAGCCTTGTATTTTTATCGCTTAACAATTTCAATAGAAAAATTCTTTCGTTTTTCTCTTCAATGTTGATATAAAACGTCGCTCTTTCATGATTTTTTCATCTTTGGGAGTGGAAATAGTATAGAGCAGGGTTTCCCAAAGTGTGAGCTGCGGTGCCCTTATAAGGGCGCCGCGAAATATTCAATTAAACAATTCGGCAAATTTGTTGGAATTCCCTATTCTCGAAATTTTTGGGTTATCTTTTTGCGCTCGTTTTTCTCAAGAAAGTCATCAATTTTGAATAAAATCTGATGTATTAAGGGAGCCGCTGAAAAATCGAATGTTTTAAGGGAGCCGTAAACCGAAAAAGATTGGGAACCTCTGGTATAGAGAATAAGGCATCATACACGGTGTTATTTTTGGATAAAAATTCGTTGCATATTTATCAATTTTTTCAAGTAAAATAAGTAAATATCCTATATTCGTTGAACTTTAGTGTACGGTCTACCTTTAAATCACAGTATACTGATACTTATTAATTTGCTTTGAACTACGCTTTTGAAACAAATGAACAACAGGCTGTTTATTATATAAAAATAAAAAAACCACGACAAAATTTATTATTATGATTACGATATACACAAAGGTGTCAGAAGTAAATAGACGCGCGAAAAAAATGGTTATGTAACTGACTTGGAATAATTGTTTTAGGTAGACAGGACCTTTGTACAGTTAGAATCAGTTGCATTACCAAAGGGTCCTCGAAACCAGGATCGCTTGAGATTGACAACTCCTTACGTGGTATAAGCTAATGCAATATTTCTGTCAAATTAAACATCTCATTATTGACTATAAGTTCAAAAGAATTGTAAAAACGTATGTTTTCCAAAGATCGGGTAGACCTGAACCCTTGGATAGAAACAAAGATTGGCGGTACGAACTATAGTCGGTGACTTAAAAAATCGGTAGATACTTGATGGACTACAAGGACTTGATGTTGGGTGTGCTGTTTTTTTTAAATGTATTTCATTATTATTTATATAATAATTCTATTCTTTCTTTAAAAAAAATCATTAAAATTTTTTTTTTCCACATTCAGCACACCCAAAATCAATACCACCGTACGCCACTAGGGTCGCATAGATCAGTGCTTCCCAATTACTTTCATGTCACGGCCCCCTAAATCTGAAAGATTAATTCCCGCCCCCCGCCCAAATATTTTACAGTTTTATTAAGATTATTTGCCAATAATATTATTACAATTATAATACACATACATATTTATATTCAGCACAAAATCTTTTTAAAACCTTTCCGCAAGATAGCCATCGTACTTCACTATGATACAGTAATACTCCGTGCACTGAATACATCTCTTTGCACAAAATGCTAAATAATCTTGTTTCTAATTAATTCTTATTTGTCATTATTTTTTTCTTTTTTATTCTTATTTTTTTCTTTTTTATTCTCATTTTATTATTATTTATTCTTATTTATTCTGATTTTATTAATTATTTATTCTTATTTTTTCTTTTTTGTTCTTATTTTATTATTATTTATTCTTGCATAGGCATAGATGATGATTCTCTTTAAAAAAACAGTGCCATTGTTCGACAACACAATTAAAAAAGTCTATACACGTTTATGGAAGATGGAGCTCTTTGTCATAAGTCCCGTAAAACAACTTCCCGGAAAGACGATCAAAGTGTCCATAGCTCGGACAATCTCCAGATATAAACCCAAACGAAAACGTTTGCATTTATTACAAATAAATATGCACAAAAAATCAGAAGAACCTCTGCAAAACAAATGAATAAATATCGGTAGACCGCACGCCAAAGCGGCGCCGATATACCGCCGTTTAACCCTTTGACTGATGAAATATGATATATCGTATTTTGCTCTTTGGTTAATCATTGTCGCATACGACTTTTCGGTCACAGTACCCGGGATATTTCGAACGAAATGTTCAGTGATAATAAACATTTTTTTAAATAATTAATAATAATTTATTTACTAATCTGATTTGTGTGTGTTTAAAAGAGCCGTATATTGCATAGTTATATGTCTATAATGACAATGCTCTCTGTTTACCCAAAAACAGATAAAACAATTTAGGACAAATTTAGGCTTATCTGATTTGCTACCGTCTATTTATTAAATATGCTCAAACATTTATTTGTGTAAGGTAGACTCGACATTCAATGGGTTAACATATGCATAGATCTATTTCTTTTATTTATTTAAAAAAATCTTCTCTTTCTTATTATCTATGTTCTGAAGAAAGGGCATCTATTCTTATTAATTGTTCTCACAATTTTATATTTATTCTACAAGTAAAAAAATCCCAAGCACACTAAGCCCTGAATGAAACCTTTCCGACAGCAAACATTGACATGTCAATATATGTCAGATAAGATGATTGATGATTAAAAACATTCGGAATTAAATTCATGCTTTAATTCAAGGTTTCCTAAATTATGTGCCACGAAAACCTGAAAAGGTTTTATACGCCGTAACGCAATTAACACATTCACGGACAGTCTTGCATATGCACACTTTTTTTTGGCAGATTTTCGTTCGCAGTTGTCCACGTTGCCAAGGAGTTTGTGTGCAAGTTATAACTTGTCTCATCCCAATACGCATTTTTAGCCACTGCTTCTCATTCGCCAAGTCATTTCTCTTATTGAATATCGTTCGCCAGGGTTTTTATGAATTGTCTTAATTATTAGAGTCAGATGGTCAATCTCAGTAATGTTTATGACAAGTATTTATACACAGGCAGAGATTTTTTAATAGAAATTAGTCACGGCAATGAGAATCCGTCCAAATTTATATTTCAGAGGGTTAAGAACTATCTTTTCTCATCGTTCGTAAATCTGATAAAAACAACTTGAAAATACATCTTAAATATTAAAATCATTCATAGTTGATAAATCTTGCATATGTGTAATGAAGTTAACTTATTAACACAAGGGATAAAATTGCATCTTTTGATAAAAAAAAATAAACTGCAGAGGCGGAGGTGTCCTCCAGGTAGCAAAGACCCGCCCCAGGGTTATAAGACCACTCTAATAATAATAATAATAATTAATGTTTGAATGAATTAAATTTTAAAGTAGATGAAGAAGTTTCCAACGCCTTTTTAGAACACTCACATAACTTAAAATAACAACTCTTTTGCAATATTTTGCGAAAACTAGTGAGGTAGATTCTTGGGTTCGGAATCCTTTTCCTTGTCAACTAAACCAGTAGGCTTAAGTGCAAGTGATTATGCATATCTTATTGATTTAATTAGTGACTCTGATTTGAAACATAAATACTAAGATTAAATTATTTCTGGTCGAGTGTGTCCGAAGAGTGTTCTAATGCGCCAAAAAACAAGATATTATTATTTTACTTCCGTTTTTATTATGCTGCAATAAAGTTGAAGTGTAAAAACAGGCTCAACGCCATATCAAATTAAAGTAAGTCCTCAACTTACGCGTTTAATTGGTTCCTAAGGTTTTCGCGTACGTTGACGAAAGCACAAAATGTAGCATTTTTGGCAAAAAATATGTTTTAGTTTCAAAGATATATATAGGACATATTGCACATAACAGAATCTACATACATATATTTATGCACGAACCACTTCAAGTATCGGTCCAATAGTCTTTTACCCCTGAATTATTGTGATGATGATAATGATTTCGTATAGCTTTTACTTGACCATTCTTCACATGCTCGCCGTTGTTGTGGTTACCTCCGGCATTTCAGAGGACGCCAAGAACAACATTAGTTGGATACCTAATCCTGGTGGAGGTTGATCCACTAGCCTTTCAAAGGGGTGGACCCTCTTTGGGCCAACATCGCACGCCTTAACGATAAGTCTTAAACGGCCGCCGGGTGTGGCATTGCTTCCATCCTCGTTGCCACTACGGCCTGGCAACTGAAGGACGGGACGAGTTTGTAGGAAGTGGCAATGTGATAGGAAACAGGCTCAAGGTACTATCCTGGCATTTGCCTTTGGATGGCTAGGGAGCCGAATCAACCTAGCTCGGGATAGTCGTATCTCTACACCATTTATTGGTGACAGAGATACTAAAAAGTGTTTCTACATACATTTACGTGGTTAATCCTTAGCAAGCTTAAAGTCCTAACTGAGGGAACTAATTTGTATGGTAGTGGGATGTCATTTACTTCGATGAATTTTTCAGCGATCCGCCTGGTGCCTCCTCTCCCCCTGATCGGAGTTATAAGGTGGTAAATTGATATTCTGAAACCCTGTGATATTTATGGAACAATTGTACTCTGTTGTGTCCGCCTTAGTTCTTTGGTCACTTCAAGAAGATCTCGAATAACTACGTCAACTTCTTCAGTTGGTGTACATTACGTCACTCATGCTAGACATTGCAACTTCCCTTCAGGCATCACCAATATTTTGAACAGCTTTATAAATATTATACTCTTTCCAAAATTCGGTTAATATTTTTTACAGCTCTAGCTTGCCTAAATGTATCCTAAATGATCCATTGGTTGAATAATGGAGGTTGTATTCAGAGGAAGAAATACTATTGTTATATTTTCATTATCACAAGTCCAATTGTCTTTTAGCCCTTTCATTTGTGCATAAATTTAAGTATGCAATATCATTATTCACTGCTTTTGTAACTTTCGCGTTTTTTTTAAAAACCAGGCACGTTCGAAGTTGACTGTATTATAATTCAATTCACCAAGATGTGAATACAAAAACTAAGAAAAAGAGTATTTATATATAAGAACATTTGCTAGATGTAAAAAATGGAAACCATTCTTTTATAAATTTCCATGAAAAAAATCCCCCAGCACATTCCATCGCCAGTCCAAAAAAAACGTAATTTTACATATCTTGACGACACGACGTGTAAAGCGACATTTTTTAATGATATAAATTTGTCAAATTTGACCAGCATTTAGCCCACTTTTATCCGGCGCAATTTTCAGAAGAAAGCTGTTGCTAGGCAATGAGATTTTCTCTGCAAGACGCGTGCAATATGACTTCGCGAAGCACTTCGGCAACTGGCAGCTGCACTTCTTCGCGACGCAGATATGTCTCCATTCCCAGAAACGAGTTCCTCAATCGATTTTCTATTAATGTTTCAAGATCTGAGCAAACACCAATAATATATCGACACATTTATCTGCAATTATGCACTGTTACCGATTACGTTACAGTCTCAATATTGCATTATAATGCGTGTGTTCCGCCATTGTAGTTTCGTACTTATAATATTTCTCTAATTTACACAAACACATGCATAAATGTGCTCGACGATTTTCTCCATTTTATCGCAACGGCCGGCCATAACAGAGCCATGAACGAAAATGATCGAATCAATCCACTTGACACACTTTAAAAATCGGCTATAATTACCGATTCTTTATTTCTCCTTCAATTGAGAGATTTTCCAATTGATGTATGACCCACAAATGTTCAATTTTTCGATTATACCCGCATACTTTTTTTTTTAGAAATTGATCGCATCAAAGTACCTAAAATTTTCGCATATGGATTAATTTATATTTACTTTTCGAGCGTAATTAAGCTTAAAATTTGTTGAATAATCTGGCGTTGGTGTATGGGTGTAATTACTAATTACGATTTTCCTCTTGGTTCATTGTACATATGGCGCCGGTCGTATCTCTCTCGTTTCCGGAGAAATGTTTTGTATGTATCACCATCTGCTTTATTTTTTCAACATATTCAAACGACGGCAATGGAAAAAGGAATCCTTTTAAATTTGTTATGCGCCATATATTTTTTTGCTTTTTGCAAAGCAATGGCCGTGTTTG
Source organism: Philopotamus ludificatus (assembly GCA_022495035.1). Lineage (NCBI taxonomy): Eukaryota > Metazoa > Arthropoda > Insecta > Trichoptera > Philopotamidae > Philopotamus > Philopotamus ludificatus. The sequence continues at coordinate 54,421 of JAGXCT010034590.1, forward strand.
TTAAGGCTTAAGACCGCAGTTTTATGATCTACAATAAAAAAAATTAAACGCAATGGTTGCTATAATTAAATTTCGAGCAAATATTATCTTAAACTCGTCATGTTTATTCACAATGCTGAGAAGATAAGCTAAACATTTTACAGAAATTATCTCATTTAATATTCATTTCAGAGATGTTCACGGCATAGTTTTCTAATTCTTTCTAAGGTCATATAAATTATCATCTCAACAGTACTAACCATATGGACTCATATCTGACGAGAATAATAATTGTGGGTGTGTTAACGAAAACTAAAAAAAAAAAGAATAAAACCCACACACGAAGCAGTGAAAGAGGTGACTGACATACACGGGAATGTTATTGTCAGTTTCTTGTTAACACTGCCGTAACAAGTATTTACTATAAGAACATATGTGGTGGTGTTACAACGCAGGGTTGCCACATCATAAATAAAATGTATCAGAACTGGACATAAAAAAAGCTGTTACGATCTCCGATCAGTCTACAGCTGTACTCATATAAAATTCAAAATGGCGATTTGTGATTCATTTGTTTCTAAAAAAAATACGCGTTTGACAGGAGGTAATATATAAAATATTTATTAATACCATTTTTATAATAATAATCTCAATCCTGTAATATACGTAATTGATAGAAATCATCACGGTTTAATTATACATAGTATTTTATAATATTACAAACGTCAAATCACACGTATTTAATATTATAGAAAAAAACATATATAAAATTTCACTTTTGATATATCAATTAATTATGCGATGATGTTCGTTTTAATATAATATTAAACGATGACATTCCTAATTATCGATGATGATATATATTTCGTATTTTGAACTATACAACAAATACAATGATGACATGAATGACATGTTATTGACAATTCTTGGCGCATCACACAAATAAATTATTTTCCGTTAATGATAATATTTGTTATCTATGGTTATTTATAATTATTGCATTTTAAAAACGGTGACGTTAATGAGTCAATATCTTTATTTGAAGTTCGTTTGTTTTTTGCATGTTTGTTAAAATCATAGTATCAGCGATCGCTATCACACACTGTCAATCTATGTGTATGATAATTTTATTTGTTTATTATAATCTAATGTTATCTAAACACCTGGTTAATAATTATCTAGCCGTGTCGATGGGGTCTATTTGGGACCCCAAGTTTTTGACCTTCATTGTCCGCAATTGTGAAATAAAAAATAAAAACAACAATATTGTTTTGCAATGGCAAGGGTGCGATGTTTTTTATCGCTCCGTGCCGGATATGAGCGAGAAAAAACATCGCGCATTTGCAAGTGGGAGCGAGAAAAAATATCGTGCTATGCAAGTGGAGGAAACCCACATCTGGGCCTCATGTTACCTTCGCGTCGCATTAATTTGTAGAAAAATTCAAAATTAGATCGATATTTTGGATTTTTTTACTTAAATATAACATGAATAACCATTTTTATTCATAGAATACATTTTTGGGGTCTATTTTTATACATTCATTTATATACCTACAAAATAGACCCTATCGGCGTTAGTTTTGAGCCGTCGTGACGGATCGATTAATTGTATTTAAAAAAATATGGATATTAATGTGTTATATTTTATTTTTTTCATTATAATGAAGCTGGAAATATACGTTATGCATAATCGATTTGGCGTGTTGAGAAACGCTGGTGCTTTTTTTCAAAGAAATATACACAATAGACTATCGCACCGAAGGAAATCGCCGTAATTTGGCGAATCTAAAATGTTGGCACGGGTCAATTTCACCATGGGCTTTTCTTCACGTTTTGTTGAACAGAAACCGAATGACCCATTTCAGTTTTACAGTTATGAAAAATAAATAACAGAGGCTCATTCGCGAATCGAATAGAATGATTATTTGATTAGTCAATTTTTCGCATCGATGCCTATGCAAAATGTCCACTATTCATAATGCATTGAATCAATTCGATTTGCATTGATTTTTTTCCAATGTGTAGTTCTAATCTAAATATATTTCAGTTAAAAAAAACTGAAATTGTCTTTGATTTTCACAAAAATTCAGTATTATTAAGGGGACCCGAAAGAAATCGCGCATTTTTTGTAATTAATTGAATGTAATATTTATGATAAATTATTAAACATAATTTCCATTATTGTTAGGGATTAGATAGTTTTTCGATTCTTTTTTTGAAGAAGCTTTCCGATTTTGAATCGAAATACTCGTTCGAGTGATTTTCAATTTTGGATCTGAAGAGAAAGTAATCAGAAGGAGCAAGATCTGGGGAATGTAAAGGATATGGTAGAACCTCCTAGTTTAACTTCTGACTTTTTTCATAGATCATTCTTGCTTTATGAGGCCGTGTATTATCGTGATAAAGAATTATTCCCTTTCTGTTAAACAAAATTAGATGTTTGATTTTTATTTTCTCGTTTATTTTTTTCTTACAGTTTTTAATAATTCATAATGAATTATTCCTCTTACATCCCATCAAGTTCACAAAATAGCTCTTAAGAGTGTTAAACCAGGCTCAGAGGTCGGAAAGTGAGTTTGATTCGTTGTCTGTTTCGACTTATTTCGACCATTTCTCAACTCCAGTTACAATTTAGTGTAATTGGGGTCGAATTCTTTGCTTTGATAAAAAGAATTGGATGTGTTTCTACGCCCTTTTTTGTTATTTTCAGATTGTGCATGTGGTGTCCGAATTCCCATTCCATTTGTTTTACCAATGCGTTAAATGTATCAATGTCAAGATTCGCCAGGAACAATTGCACCAACACAATTTGTCTTACGCAATCTGCGAAATATTAATACAAAAAATCCATACATTTTTTATCGAAGCTTTTACTGGTTTACTTGTTACATACAAAGTAATACAAGTTAAAACTTTTATCTTAAACATACAAAAGAAATCCTAAAGCCTTTATTGACGGTATCTCATTTGATTTATGAATGTTTTGAACACAACAACACTAAGAATCCTTATTTTTTGTCATGTTTGACAATACATTTCTTATACTATATATAAATATAATATCTTTTAGTATTTTTATCTTAAATATATCGCATTGTAATTGAGTTGTAAAGATTATTTAACATATTTAGAATATTTTTTTTGTATGTTCACTATGTTTCAGAAAATTTCTTACAATTAATGTTGGAATTTAAGTCGTTCTGGATCAATTTAGATATTTTAATCTATCTTTTTTTCTTTATACAATTTATAAATAAAACGTGGATTGATAAATATTTAACATAAACATTGTGTATAAATCTTTCAGGGCCGATTCATATTTCATTATACCCCTAGCATCTACAATATCGTAAATAAATAAACAGTATTTTATAATGCACCCTTCTATTATCACTGGGATATATTTTCAGCAATTTAAACGCTCCTTTCGGGACCTAATATATATTTTTTTATTTTATATAACTATTCTATGCATTTTTTTTATAGAGATGTCCTCAATTAAATCGAGAATTCTTTATTTTCATAGTTAACACGTCTATTTTTAAGAAAATTTGACACGAAAACCTATTTAGACAGTCTTTTATTAATATTTACTGTAGGCTAAAACTAATGTTCTATTATCTGATGCTGGATGTCATAATTCTGTGCTATGAAATTTAAACTGTGTCGTAATTATGTTTTAAATTCGCGTAGGATGAACTTTTGCTTTCGTTCTTCGACACAGACTTAAAGGACAGAAGTTTTGATTAAAAAATATACACAATTCTCACATTTTTTGTTTTTGTATTGGTGTTGTGGTGGTCATGTCCATGACATATCTTGACATATTAAATTCTTACTTATTGTAGGTTATAGATGAAGTTTCGCACGGCGAAGAATTTTTGGTCAAACACCGTTATAATGTTTAATTAAAAAATATTTATCAATTCGGTTCTCGGTTTTCAGTTTAGCTCTGTTTGATTATTTTTTAAATGATTTGATTAGAATTAAACATATGTTCTTTCTATTTCTTAAATAATATAAATAATAATAGTAATAATTAATTAAATTTTGTATAAATGAGGATGTGCAATTTTATTTTTCTCCAAAAATATTAAAAATGGTCTTTTGCCTATTCATTGTATATGATTAATGTTCTATGTTTAGATCTATTGAAATAAGGAATCTTTATTTCTAATGGTAATTCCTTGCTTCTCAACCCTTTGGCTGCCAAGAGCCGATTTAATTGTCTTTTGCTGTTTACCTAGTATCGCCCAAAACGACGGCTCGGCATCGTATAATAATAAAAGTATGCGATACATTTTGAACGGTCTGTATTGCGTATTCAGAGGTGTATAACATTTTTTAAAATATATTTATAAATATATATATCATCATCATCATCATCATTTGCCAGTCACAAGGCTCTCACTCGCTGAGGGCATGGGCCTTTCCAAACTCTCGCATGGTAGTCGAGGCCAAAGGAACCTGAGTCTCACACGTGACGTGAGGGCTCCCCTTTCGTGTCCATACCGCGGGGACCCGAACCGTCTTGGTATGCGGTTTTTTGTAAAGAGTTTCCCTCTCTTGGCCATTGCTGGCATTGGACGTACATCTTCTACCATTTTGGTATCGGATTTTACCCTCTCGACTGTGTCCAGGCAAGTAGGAGGGGGTTTGTCTCGGTATTCGTTTATTCTCTTCTCTAAGGTGTTATCTGCTTATAACGAGTCACGAGTGACAAGTAGCGAGCGACCACACACACACACCTATATAGATATACACAGGCATACATATAGTCGAATATTGTCGCGTGCCGGTATCGGACGTGGTGGCGATGGCGGTTGAGCACAATCATAGTTTCGTATATTCTACGGAGCTATGAGAAGCCAGGCCGCTATCCAGGCCAATTCAGTGACGTGTGTGCTACAGAAGGTACCCGTGGCACCCGATCAGACTATAAAGTAAATACGAATTGGCCCTAACCTCATCTGTTTATTATTGTTACAATCCGCGCGTGACAGCTCGGCTCCCGGGCTCTGGCGACCCAACCCGTATTCGAAGAGCCAAGATAACCTGGAGAACGTCCGTCACAGTCATGACATCATGGCTGAGACGGAGGTGTCCTCCAGGTGGTAAAGACCTGCCTCAGGGTTATAAGGCCACGTAAAAAAATTCATATGCACATCTGCCCAAATGAGTCTCAAGTAGCCGGTCGCAATTGATTATTAGCCCTGTCGCGCAATAGCAATCCTTTCATCATGGGAAAGACCTCCTCAGAAAGACCCCCTAGAATGAAGGAAGAGGAGCGAAAGTATCGAAACTAGACCAATTATATATAGACCAACAGATTAGGGTTTTCCTTCCCAGGGTATACTGGCTCTGTGGTGAGAAATCCGTTAGAGACCAGATTTATTTATGTACATAAGGATATGTGTACACAAACATGTACATATTTTTATATGATCATCATCATCATCATGTTAGGGTTAGGAAAATTTAACCCTTTGGTTGCCACGACGTTTCTTATGATCTTACCAGAAATGACGAGATTCATTTTTTTTATAATTTTAATAACCCCCTCGCAAACAATCACTTCGGGGATGATTTATTTGTGGAAAAACGGCACACTGTTTACTAATTATAGAACACATTTTACTATATTATTTTTTATGACAGAATCACGGCAATTCTGGCAAGTTCTTAAAAAAGTCGTGGCATCCAAAAAACCTTTTTATCGGACGTATTATCAGTGGATTGCAATTGTTTATTTATGATTAAAAATTACTTTTAAAATAGTTTTAATAATTTGAGATGACACGAGTCTCGTGTACAGTTTTTTCACCTAAAATGGGTTGCATTTTCCGAAAAAAGACTAGCACAAGTGTATGATGTGATTTTGATACAGGTTTATCACTTCAAAAGGTTTAATTTGAAATGCAAAATGGTTAATTTCAATTGAAAACCCGGTTTTAGTCATTAGGCAAAATTTTCGGTGAAGATGATTCACCGGTAGCAATATTGCAGTTTAAAAATCAGTTATCTAGATAGTGGCACGAATATTTTTGCATTATATGCAGTTATATTAATAGATTGCACACTGAAAGTGCTTACGGAATAAAGCAAAAAAAAAATGACATTAATTATACTTTCCCATGAATTCCGCGAACTTTACGACCTGCGAATTGATATTAACACAAATATGAACGTTGCTAATTTTTTTTTCTTCGTTTTAAACAACTCTTGCTTTGTATAATTAGACGATTAATGCATTTTTTGCTCGCTTACTCAACAGTTTGCGAATTCTACATAATAATTAATTAATTATACGGCAAAACGATCACTTCCGAACGAAAATTTGATTGAATGATGAATTATACGCGTTTCCTTGTTCCTCCAATTCCACATTTTGCATGCGGCCTACGTTCTATTACCATTTCTTGCACAACAAATTTAATAATGGCATAATTTTTCGAGTCGAAAACGCTCTCGCTCGATGCGGACTCCTTTCGAAATGCGTTTGAATTTGCGACCAACTCGGCTAATTATCGCCGCGATGATTAGCATCGCGACGATAATTAGAGGCATCATCGTAAAAAACACTTTCTTCGCGCAGAAACGGCTATGTACGTACGCGGCGTACTCGCGAGACGCACCGCGCAATTAGGGAAATGCACTAATGGCAATTAGTCCGACGAATAAATTAATAAATTTGCCATTAATTGCTGGCGAAAAGTCGAAAAGCATATCGGAAAGTGACAACGAGTGGCTGTCGCAGTCCTCATCACGTGCGATGTGCGCTTAATGATCTGCCGATGGATTGCCATCCATTTTTTTTTTGGCTTCCTGCTGATGCATTTCGACTTGACACTCAATGTTAATGGTTCTTTAAACTCTTCAAATATTATTATTACACTTTTTAGTCAAACCTTCATTTGAAGGTTCGAAGCAATGATTCCTATTGTACTGACGATGATCGAAATCCTGCGGATGTTAAACATCAACTCAAAATAAGTCGCAAATGTGATTATTGGGGTAATAAGTAGAAAATTATTCTCATCCTGGCTATAGAATTTAATGCAACATTTTTATCAACATTCTTATTTATAATGTTTATGCTATGTTTTTTTTAAATCAACAATAAAATATTTAAAAATTAATAGGAATATCTGTAATATTACCAAAACCAAGCTGATAATAATCGACAGCAGTAATCAGCTTTCCAGATCTCTTTATCTTCCGGATCTCGAGAAGGTTAAATAACTTCTATATCTCGATCTCTACTTACGAGTAACGGAAAATTTGGGCCAGAAATATGAAGGCGAATAGGGATGGCTAAAAATGGGATGTCAAAGCTATCGAGTCTGGTATTCTCAAATTTTATTTACGGCGAAGACACTTGGACCATAAAGTAGAACATGAGGAAGAAAATTGACTGCAATGGACCGCTAAACGGACAAACGAGTCTGTCCTAAAAGAAATGGGGAATGAAAAGACCACCGAATTTCAACCACATGTCTTAAAAGGATTCTGCGATACTTCGGGCATCTCACTAGAAGAAACGAAAGCCTGGAGAAGCTCGTCGTGATTGGGAACGTACAAGAAAGCAGAAGAAGGGGCAGGGCGTCCACTCTTTGAAGCGATCAAGTGAAGACCTCCACGGGCTCCACTGTAGTAGCTGCGATGCGAGATACCGAGTGCAGAGAATCCTGGAGAGTCAAAATCAAGAAGATTCGGAACTAAAGAAGAGTGTCAGGCATATTAACAATAATATTATTCTAGAACGTTTCTTAGATCAACGTAACATCCCAATTAGTAAAATATGTTATACAGTATTTCGACAGCTAAAGGGTTAAAAAGATAGGTAATGTTGAGCTATGAGCCATGAGTCTATGTGTTCTGGAGCAATACGTACCGTTGAAGTATAATAGTATCTGTAGTCAAGAATGTCACGGAGTTAGATCAGAAAGGGATGATGGCTTAACGCTTTAAATCAGGTGCCACGAAACTTTTGATTTGAGCCCTCATGATTAAATGTTTATATTTTATCATCATCTGCCAGCCATGAGACACTCACTCGCTGAGCGTAACGGCCTTACAAGTCTCACACGTGACATGGGGGCTCTTCTTGTGTCCATACCAAGTCGTCCTGGTATGCGTAAGAGTTTTATCTCTCTTGGCCATTGCTGGTATTGGACGTGTATCTTATACCACTGTTTGTATCGAATTTTACCCTGCCGACTGTGTCCAGACAAGTAGAAGGGGATATGCCTCTGTATTCGTTCTTATCTTCTCTACGCGTAATCTGTTTATAACAAGCCGCAATAGTAATCCTTTCATCACGGGAAAGACCATCTCAAAGAGAAAGTCCCTTAGAAAGAAGGAAGAGGAGCGAAAGTATCTAGACATTCATCGGTCACCAGTTTAGGGGTTTCCTTCCTAGGGCGTTCTGGTTCTCTGGTAACAAATACGTTAGAGACCAAATATATGCACATATAGATACAAACTTGTACATTTTTATCAATATGCAAAAATATTGTGCTATTGGCATTTATTATGTCAAACCACTTTTTATGCAATTTCTATTGTTTCTAAAATCGCTGGCCTTGGGCGCTAAATCAAATATTTCGTGCCGGCAACTAAAACATTTTTTTTGCAAAGCATCGACTTTGCAGGTAGAAGTATGCGGATATGGATTTGAGTAGCAGTATTCCTAATAAGGTTAGGATTCAGTTTTTCATTGAGCAACTTACTATAATAATTAGCACTGTTGATTACAGATGCTTATGTATACCTACCTACAGTAGCGCACCGACAGTGTCTGGCGGCTGTGTGCAAAACATCAATTACGTCTGGTGTGCTTGCACAGACGAACAACTCATGTTTAATGTCGATTTTAAGAAATGCTATTCATTTTAATACGTTCGAAATGTTTAGCTTTTGGCGCCATTAATTATATGGCGCATGTGTGCGCCACACAATCTGGCCATATGGACGCTATACCCCTGTCTACCTACAAAATTCGAAGAAAACTTTGGGTATTAATGTCTTTCATGTCTTGTATTAATGTCTTTCATGTCTTTAATGTATTTCAATTTTCTTTCTCTAGCTTTGGTCTTGCTCCATCAAACATTTGCTTATTATATTCAATTTAAACAGAAATTTATTTCACACCTTTTCAAAAATGTTTTTGTTATTTCTAAAAGTAGAATATAATGAATTCTACAGCCAGAGTGCGAATATCTTCATATATTATTTATATCCAATTATTTTCAAAAAGAATTTAAGTGACTCTTACTGAATAACGCGGCTCATTCTAGAATTCTTGATATGCGCAGATATTATACTCTAAGTAGCTGAAGATTAAGGTCAGTCCATTGAAAGTGGACATTCAGCTAGAGCGATATTGATAATTGCAACTGGCATTTATGTACATTAAATATAATAGTGAGAGATATTAATATAGAGAATCTCTTCATTGCTAGAATAGAATGTCAGAAAACGTTTTCTTGAAGATTTTCTATGTAAGTCTGCAATATTTTGATAACCGATACCTTATCGTACCTCTGTTTGAAAGATATTAATTTTGGTTTAACAACATTCCACGATGCCAATCAATGCATTTCAATGATGATTGCGTTTGAATAAATAATTTAATTATAAATCCAAGAATATATTTTTTTGGACATTATAAGTGTCTATTTTGGTTGATTTGGATCCATTGAAATGTCATGACATGGCATGATAAGACATGTCAACGAAATGAAAATAAACACAAAAAATATTGCACAGATGGAATGATATTGGCGTATGCAATTTTTTGCACTTTTAATGAATTGCAATATCTAAAATGAAATATCGTACTAAATTCGCATCCGAGGTGCAATCTTGGTACAATTACATCGTATGCAAGTGCATTATACAATATGTTGTTGTATGATCAGATGTTTCAATATCGATCAACGTTTTTAATGAGTCATCACCATCGCTTTGTACCGTAAGCGGCCGCTGAAATTGTCGCTCGCTATGGTTTTCAAGTAAACGTCGGATGGTCAACTACCGTTGATCCATGACCGAGAACCGTCCGCATCTTGGAAGTGACCGGGGAGACCTAGCCTATGCGAGATAAACATCGACAAATCCTTCATTACCAATATAGTCATGACGATGGCCGGCTATGCGAACAGAATCTTAAGTCGATTGTCGCACAACGTCCGTTAGCTGTCTTGGCTGAATAATGAATCGTGAAGGATGATATCAGCGGTGGCCAATCTGGGGAAAGCGCGCATCACGAGAGTTGCTCAATGGTCGGCTCAACAATGCGTGTCAACAATTCTGCATTGTGGCCATTCAATATTATCCGAGATCAAACGCGTCGAGGATATTATAGGTTATGTTAATTCCATCATCCGGCGATTTATATACGTTCCTGCCGGCTTTTCGAATATATCGCATATGACATTTTTTATTCCCCATGAGTATTTCTAGCATATGTATTAATAAAAAACATAGGTCAATGTTGAAAAAATTCTCGAATCGATGAAAATGTCGTGGAGGCTTTTAAGGTCATGGCCTGCATTTGAATAACAATGTCTTTTATATCATACTAAAACAGTCAGCGGCTGAATTACCCAAAACTGATTAATGCCAAACAGTGCTTAAAGTCGTATTAAAACTAGATCCTGGAAGATGAAGGTGAAAAGGATCATCCTTCTTCAATTGATAATGATCATATAATAATTCAAAGAATTTTAACATGCAGTTTAAAGGAGTCGAGTGTTCGCGATGGTGTTTGTGCAAAGTCATGATTTCGTAGATTCTACGGAAATATAAGGATCCCAGACTGGCTCCCAGGATTATGGCTGGCGACCTGACCCGTATTTGAAGATCCTAGATAACCTGGAGGACAACCAGCGTAATCTTGGCCCCAGGGTTGAGCTGGACGTGTCTCTGTTCGAGAACGCGTAGTATTCTCCAAGTGGCAAAGACCCGCCTCGGGTTAGAAGGCTATTTAAATAAATAATAAATAGTTTACCATCAGAACTACCGCAGAAGATCGTTCGTACAATATGCTTGAAGTGCTTTTCCTCATGTCTACCCATATTCTTCTCTGTACTAGAAGAGATGGATTAATTCCGCACCTCTCAAATTGAACCAGTTATGGATCTTTCCACTAAGATGTGGATTGCATAGGGAATTACAATGCAGTGATTTCCAGTCCTTGAAAATCTGAGCAGCTTTACACTCAGATATTTCATTACGGATTTGCCCCTCGTGCTGGAAGCATTATATGTTATATTATGATGTCGCAGACTCTCCTTAAAGATCCATCTACGAACTCTGCAATGCTAGATGTGTGGTATGTACTTCTGTGTGATTGCGAGACATGGACATTGCTGGTAACGAACTATAACCGGATGGACGTGTTTGAAATGTGGCGCTAACGAAGAATATTGAAGATTCAATGGAGGGAACACATCAAGAACACAACAACATTAGGAGCGTAAAATTGAATAATTTAGACACATCATTCGTGGACTAAAGTATCGCCCTCTGCAGACCATCATGGAGGGAAAAGTAGAAGGTAAACGGTGGTTAGGAAGAAAGAACCTGTCGTGGCTCCCCAACATTCGTAACTGGACCGGATTGGGAGCTCCAGAATTGTTCTAGCTCGCCAAAAACAGACAATTATTGAGAGAAAACAAGGACATGTAGATCGCCTACGCCTAAGTATGTGAATAACAACGAGTTCTTCAGTTCTACTCTCATTTGATTATTCTTCATTAATTGAAACTACCATTATTTTCTCCAGGATCTGCTCTCTGAAGTTCAAAGAACTGACGAGAGGGTCTATGACCGTGTCTAGAATTTGAGGCATCTGTTCCCAGCACCAAATCTTGAAGACATCTTTGTTTTATATGCTGTCTTAATGTTTTAGGTCTCTACAACAGGCATGGAAAATAGCGATCTTATCAAGTGCTTTGGAAGTTTAACCATATGGTCAATTGTGATGTGACTCTTTGTTAGATTCCCTAGAGAAAAAATCAAGTTAATTTTATTGTACTTGTGTCTCATTGGAGTCTATATACCATTATGGTCCGACTGCATTATTTATATGGCAAACGCACAAGAAACGCATGCGATTATGCATTCCCAGCATGTGAGTTAACTATCGACTTCTCGCACCGTCGTCAATGAGCCTTGACTGCGAGCAGAACAAAGAAATTCCACAGGCGCCGTATTTTTCCGCGAATTTTCATCGTGGCACAAGATCAACGACACGTTTATCGAGGCGCAGTGCAATATTGTAATTTATTCGAGACGTCAGGGCGTGTCATAAAATGTCGCCACGGTGTCGCCACGATCGAGGAGAACAACAGCCGTTGCCGGAAGTTGGCCTGTCCGAGAGGCATACTTCTTTCATTGTACCAATGTTGATACAGACGGTGCTAGAAATATTTCAATACAAGTTCATGTGCATACATGCATATGCATACTTCACGGAATTCTGTGTGAACTGTTAAAAAGTACAACAATCATCGCTGCGTTCACGAAACTCGTTCTACCGTTGCACATTAATTTTTAATTCGTCGGATAAAAAAGTTCGCAGCAGGAAACGTTTCGATTTTCACAAATAACGATGCGGTCAATTTTTCGCATTTTTGTAATTACGCGAATTGTTCTCATCCGTTAGAATATAGTCGCATGTACGCTTTTCTTTGAGCTCGTCAATCGCAAATGCATTTTTAAAATCTTTAAGTCATCCGCGACGAAAGAATCGATTATTCAATCGCTTCCGTCGTTTCTCTTGTGAGTATCTCGCATCGTTGATCGATTTGCAATGTGATCGGATATTGTTCTCCGTGAATCATCACTTCCACGTGTGTAATTGTAACACGCTTTGCGTCAGGGGTATCCAACTGAAATCGTCCAGTGGACCAAATTTAATATTACAGATTCTCGGCAGGCC
>JAGXCT010034590.1:68641-81094 GCA_022495035.1 Philopotamus ludificatus
TATATAAGAAAAAATAACACTATTCGCGTACCTATAATTGAAGTCGTGCCGAAGGGGTATATTTGGGACCCCAAGTTATAGTTTTTCGTTATAGAATTTATATTTTTTATAGTTATAGAATAAATATAAATAATCGTTGACCTTTATTGTCCGCAAAAAAATAAAAACAACAATTTAATTTTACTAGAGCACGGACGCAATGTTTTTTACCGCTCCGTTCCGTATACGAGCGAGAAAAAACATCGCACATGTGCAAGTGCGAATGAGAAAAAACATAGTGCTGTGCAAGTGACCAAACGATATGCGTCGAGCCGGGAACGTAACCCGACTAAATTATTAAGTATATCATGAATAGCTATTTTTATTCGTAGATAAATCCATTTTTAAAACCAATGTGAAGGTATTGTGTAGAAGAATCAATATCTTGACATGAAATGTTTGAGATCTATTTTCGTATCTGGTCTTTAACGGATATCTCACCACAGAACCAGTATGTCCTGCATGGGCCCAACGTCCTTAATGGCCAGATTGTGCGGCGCACACAGGCGCTGGACAATTAGGGATGGGGCCAAGAGAGAAAAATTAAAAATTAATTACACTAAATAAATTAAACTTACATTAAATAATAAATAAGTTCGTTTTTTCAAGCACAGCAAACGTACATGGGCGCTAATTGAAGTTCTGCACACATGGGCCGGATATTGTCGTCGCGCTACTGATGCACTGGGAAGGAAAACCCTAAACTTATGATCCATAAGCGGTCCAGTCATGATATTTTCGCTCCTCATCTTTTTTTTCTAAAGGATTCCTTGTATTTGAGGAGTCTTTCTCACGATAAAACGATTTTTATTGCGTAACGTGGTCAATAATTACTATCGATTTGTCACTTGTCACAAAAATAAAATGGAAGTATAAGAACAAATATCAAGGCAAACCCCCTTTACTTGCCTGTACACAGTTGGGAAGGTAAATTCACGTCCAATATCAGAATTGGCTAAGAGAGGAAAAACTCTTAGCATATCAAGACGGATTAGGTCGCCTGCTTTATGAGAGTCTGGTTAGGCCCATATGCTCAGCAAGTGAGTATCTCTTGGCTAGCAAATTATGATAACGATGATGACACATTATTATAATAAAAAAACCTGTGGTTTCAATTTTAAAGCCATGCTCTTCACTTAATGCCTTTTTCGGTTTATACCCAATGCCTACGGTTTATACTAAGCTATTATATTTCTTATTCTGGTAAGCGTTTGAGGTGCTGGTTTAAATCGTGCTCGCCATTTTTTATTTTTAAATTAAATTGTACGTATTGGCGGAAGAGAGTTTATTAACCCTTTTTATTTCTGCAAGGCCAATCGATTAATCCTCCACTGCATATGTGAAAAATTCCAAGGATCGATTTAATCGATCATCGCATGTATGTCGATTCTATCTAATTTAATTTAATCTTTCATATTTGTTTTCTTCAATTCTACAATTTAAATAAGCAGTTGTGGATGATAAGTTTTTTTTTCAATGTTGAAATAGTCATGAGTATACACACAGCATTCTTTTGCTAAATAAATAATACAAATCTTGCTATTCCCAGAATTTTTACTACTTACAATAGTGCAGTGGTCGCCAAACGGTAGCTCGCGTAGGATGTTGTAACATATTTATAAATTTACCTCTCAAATGTTATTATTGGACCCCAAAATTTCAAAGAAATGGTTAAAATGCAATGTATTACGATGAGAACTGCACCATATACTTTGGTCTTTCTCTAGCTCAGAGGTTCCCAACCTTTTTCGGTTTACGGCTCCCTTAAAACATCAGATTTTTCCACGGCTCCCTTAATTTTACAAAATTGTTGAAGCGTTCTTAGGAAAAGCGAAGGTACAAAGAACCAAAATTTCGAGGAATTAGGAATTCCAACAAATTTACTTGAGATTATCTAATTAAGATATTTCATGGCATATATAAGGACTGCAGCTCAGGAGCCATGGCTCCTGTGAATCCTGCTCTTAAGCTCAGTTTGTATTTACTTAGATTTCAGGAGGGAATGAGAGTGAGAAATTGATATAATACCACATGGTCTCATTTTTGTGTGTGCACAAGGAGAATATAAGAATCCCTATGCAACTGTGCCTCCCATGACTTTAACCGATCTGTCACGGCGGACCGAAACCAATGACGTCGTCCGATGGGGTATATTTACAATGGAAAATAGATCGCAAGCATATTGATGAATTCTTCATCAATATCTTGACTTAAAATGCTAAAAAATGGATTATTCTAAGAATAAAAATAGCTATTCATGATATGCTTCATAATTTGGTCGTTTTATATATTTTTTTACTAATAAATGTGACACGTAAGTGACGCACTTGCACATTGTATCGGATGCGAGTGAGAAAAAACATCGCATCCATTTTGATTTTTTTTTGGAATTACGGACAATAAAGGTCAATGATTATTTATTCTTTAGCCTTTTTTAAGTATTAGAACTTATAGGCTTTTGCACAATTTTTGTATATAATAGTATAGGTTTCATAGTTTGGTTGCAATTAATAAGTTTTATTTTATTAACTATATTGCATTTTATGTATTCTTTGATCTCTAAATGTATTCAACACTAAAAAAATCTATTGGTAGTCCGCAGAATTTGAAATGATGGATTTAGTAATCCACGAGGTCGATTTTGGCGACCGCTGGTTAGTCACTGCACTATTGCATGTACACATTGTTGCACATTTCTGCAAAAAAAGAGAAATGCATATTTTATCTAAATCTTTCATTGAAAAAAAGAACTAATTAAGTATTTTGTTTTCAAAGTATGGTTATATGATGGATACATAATAGATGTTCCTTGTAGGTAGAATATGTCGGAAGTCGCTAGGTGTAAGTACTTGAATGAAAGGACTAAGATTTTTTTTTTCCACCTCACGTTTTACATCGTTGATTTATATTATATAAACGGATTATGTGTTTCCTACACGTGCTATAATTATCGGTTGATCGACTTTTTGATCGGCCATTGATTAGGCCTTTGTTCGACCGCTTCCTACGTTGCTGCGTAAGCATTGCCAATTGAAGCGTGGTAAGTTCCTCTTATACGCCGCAGATTGCAATTCATAATCAGTGTGTGGAAAATTGAAAGTGGAAAATATTTATATTCTTTTCTATATTTTTCAGATACTTCATGCGTCTTTACATAACGCCTACGCCGTAGGTCTCGTGATTCTCTTCAGACGGTAAGTCCAATTGCTGACTTCTTTAAAAAAATATTTCTCGAAACGAGGCATTGTGGTGTCACGGCTATGACCCAGTACTGCTCCTGTGTACCGTTTTTCATAGTAATTACCCGGCAGAGCTATTATTTTAAACTAATACTTAGACATCGCTGCCTGCGAACTGAGGGGCCATTATTATTTGATTCGATACGCTGTTTTGCATACCGATAACGGTTTTTTTTCACGGTCAGCTTTATTAAAAATCGCCAACATATTGAAAATTACAGGCATTTCGCACACTAGGAGAACCCTACAAACGACCACGTGATCGATTTCGCTTCGATTCGTTTAATTGTGAGGGAGTATTTATTTTCGGATCTCATCCGTGTCAAAAAAAAAATGTTGTCCGACCTGTCAATTAAAATGATACGAAATTGTAAGTCCACGTGTGGAAGCGTGAAAGGCCTTGCGCAAGCATCCTCATGTGTACTGACATTTCTCTTTCGCTTATTGTTATTCGACCATGGCCACCGAGAGTAAAAGTGGTCTAGCAATGCCGGTTGTGCCCGTATAATTAAAACTGACTTAATTTATTTTTGTCATTTACGAGCGTCGTGTAGAAAATTTATTTTCGTGGATGGAATTACTTTACATGGGGTTTCACTCCTATTAGGGGAGAGTTTGACACTCGAGAGGGATAAAGTAATCATTTGTGTTTTAACGGCGGTTAAAATACTTTAAATATCTTTATTGTATTATATTATTTGCCTAAAAATGATGTTTATATATTGTCTCATCAAAAAATGTTAACAAACTTTAGGAATTAGTTAGAAATCCCCTATTGCCTCAGATCTGCAACAATGTTCAACCTGCAATACTTGTTGTATACAGTCCAGCCACTTTAGCCTTGGTCTCTTTTTCTGGCAACAGTAAGGCTTATTGACTAAAACCTTTTCTGTGACAGGTCTCTGAAGTCTGTCCACATGCCTTTTTACAACCAGTTCAGCTCCTCATTGTGTCAGACACAAGGGCGCGCTGTCCACATGGTCAGATTGTGCGTCGCACACTTGCACCTGAATATTAGGTGCGCCGAGATATTAAATATTAATTCCTTCATTTATTAATACGAATATGTTTTTATTGTAGATAGGGGGTATAGTTTACATTATAGTCAGACACGCCATTTCCCGCCGTTTTAATAGCTCAATATATTTTTCTCATGATCTTTCTCGCCGGGATGTGAATAGAAGCTTGATAAAAGTGTCGAATAGTTTGACTTTTTTATTTCTTAAATGCTTTAACTTTTATTTCTAAAATGCATTAATAAATGCTTTTGACGTCAATTCAAAGCATTTTTTTTCATTATTAAACCTTTGATTTTAAGATATAGCTCTTTAGTACCAAAATACAACGCTATATCATATATCGGCAGCCATAAGGTTAACGAAATTCTTCGGGAAATTAACACGCTCCAGCGCAGAGTTAATCGAATTTAGCTCCGGTGGTTATCCTTTTGCTGGTGTGATGTTTCTCACTAGTACAGGAGTCGAGGAACTTTTTTTTTATCTATTATCCTAAAATATATGTTCGAAGACCTTACCCCCAAAAATCTCATTTTTATTCGTTCAAAGGCTTAAAATAAATAAATTATTAAACAACAAATTATATTTTAGTACAAGTATTATTCTTCTTCGTCTGACCCAGACCCAGTCTCTGCGAGACCCAGTAGCTCGCTGACAGCATTGGCGGACTTATAAGGACGTTAGGCCTCCGACCGTTGGGGGCCCCAAAGGGGCCCTGGAGACTACTCATTATTTTAAAGAATTACGTATTGTTTGACCTTTTTGTGAATTTTAGTTGCTTTCTTTTAAAAACAAAGAAAAAATATTAAACCTGAAGAGGGTCTAGTGAATAAATTAAAGATGTTTGTGTAGTTTTAATATCGATCGCGTTCGTTTCAACTATGCGAAGTAGAAACGTTGATCCGGTTATAGTTTTTGGGTTCTTTTGTATAATTCAGATACTTACATGATTATATTAAGATGTCAGAAGAGCAATATAAAAAACGTAATTTTTAGTATAGCTCCAACAGCGATTCTGTTTTCATCTCCTTGATCTTGACAAGGCTTTGTCTTTTTTAGTTTTTCATCGACTAACACAACGACAAAAATGGAACAATTGAACTTACTCCATATTCTACATATTTTTTTTATCAAGCCTTTTATATTTATAGTTTTTGCGTACCTAAACATATATTTATTACATATATTATTTTTATTAATTCATCCTCATCCTTAGACAACCGACAACTTCCTCTTACCCAATTACATTCTATTCGGATGAAATGTAATTAGCATCAGGCCCCAAAAAGGTCACATTCCGCCACTGGCTTAGAGTATTCTGCGCCTGTTTGCAGAACTAATTATCGCCCCCGTACGTCTGGTGTACTTGAAAAGACAAACTAAGGGCAATTATTTATTTTATATGTTATGTAATATCGATTTTAAAAAAAGTAATTAAATTTATTATATTATTATTTTATATTTTTAAATTTTTCCCTCTTGGCGCCTGTGTGCGCCGCACAATCTAGCCATATGGCTAGGCGTCTCTGCCTAGACCCATAGCGGACTTGTGGTGGGATATTGTCCGTTTCCATGCAAGTCGATTCTCTCTTTTCTATTAATAAACTCTTTGTTCTTTATTTATTATTAAGATCTCTCATGTCTGTACCACCAAAGTATGTTCTTTCTGAGTTTGTCTTGGATAGATACTACCTTCAATTTGTCAATTGTCATTTTTTTTGTCTATATCGATGACGCCTTATATATTTGAGCAAGAGTTAATCAAACAGTAGCTACTTCCAAATACTAAAATTCGAATATAATTAACCTCGAAAAAAACGTCAAATTTCAATTAAACGACTCGTTATTAATTAACATTACGCGTTATACTTAATCATTTTTACCTAAAATTCGTGAAACACGATTTTTATCTAATCTCATGGGACAGAAGCTTATTTAAATATCTAATACGAAATTATTTTATTTTCGATTCTCTAGATAGGGAATTCGAAAGTAAACATAACAGAATACAATGCTGACCTTTAATTTTCGAATTAATTATATGACGACAGCCCGCATAACACCTGTTTCACATATAATCATCGGTACACAAGGCAATCACCATTATTAATTAGAAATTTGATAAATTGACAAAAACCAGTTGTTTTTTACGCAAACATATTGAACCGTACAATTTCGGGAGCGTTTACTGTTCGTGGTAGGAATTCGCTTTTGGATTCACGGAGCGTTTAGTTCACTAACGGAGGTTATTCACCAGGGTTATCTCACTTTCTACAAAAAAAAATATAATTATCTGTTATGCACGTGGTGCAAACGGACCGTGGCTGTTATCAGTCCCACTCGCATTCTTGTAGTTATCTGGCGGAGGACCGCGTTGGAAACCAGCAAAACATGTTCGGCATTAATCAGCCAAACCAACGGTTAAAAACCGATAAAAACGGACTGCCCGAATATTGCGGCGAGTTTGGCCGGGCTTCGGATGACCAATGGTTTGACCACCGAACCGCAGCCACGCGTTTCACCGAGGCTCGCCGGTGCTAATCCACTGGCCAATTACAGCAATCGCATCTGATGCCATTGTAATTGGTGGCGAGAGTGAAGAAAAAGTGTAGCACTCGGCACGTGTACGTTACTGCCAAACAATTAGGTTTTATTGCAGATTGAGCTATGATTGATGATGGAGAGGGATGCGCAGACAATGAAATTAATATGTCTCTTTAACCTAGACGTACCTATATGGGACCCCATTTTTATGTGTGAATCATTTCTTCACCGTGGATAATTGTAACACGCTTTGCGTTAGGGGTGTCCAGCTGAAATCGGCTAGTCACTAGGTCCACTAGACTCTAGAGGACCAAATTTAATATTACAGATCCTCAGCAGGCATTTTTTACCCCAAATATCCCAATAAATAAATTATACTAAATTTATTCATACGTATATATTATATTTATAAAAAAATAACACTATTGAGCGAGAAAAAACATTGCGCATGTGCAAGTCCGAGCGAGAAAAAATATCGTGCCGTGCCAGTGTAGAAACAACATGCCCCAATCCGGTCGCTCTGTGAGCACGTCACCTCTGCGTCGCATTAATTAGTAGAAAAATCCAAAATTAGATCGATATTTTGGATTTTTCTACTATTATATATAATGAATAACTATTTTTATTCATAGAATAATCCGTTTTTTTTTAAATGTCAAGGTATTGTCGAAGAATGTATTAATTCTTGATGTTTGGGTCTATTTTCATACAAAATAAACCCCATCGGCCAGCGGCGTTGGTTTCGAGCCGTCGTGACGGATCGGTTCAGCAATTTTTATTTCCAACGTCTCATCTTCATAATAACACAGTTGAAGATGAACTTTGCATACAAAGTGGCATTTGAGTATACTCGAGTTAAATGGATAATTTGTACTTAAGATCTTAAATGATTATATATTGATATGTCAGAAGAGCAATATGATATCCTGTTTTGATCTTTTAATCAAGATTAAAAAACGTCATTTTTGATATAGCTCCATCAGCGATTCTGTTTTCATCTCCTTGATCTTGTCAAGGCTTTGTATTTTTTAGTTTTTCATCGACTAACACAACAACAAAAATGGAACAATTGATCTTACCGCATGTTCTCCATTTTTTTTTTTATCAAACCTTGTATGTTTATTCAATGTGAACACCTGGTTCATCATGGTTTGGACAATGTAGATTAAATATCTTCGAAATGCGCTAGAAATAAATGGTTTGTACCTAAACGTGAAAAATAAGTTAGACATTCCACGAATTCTCCAGTTCTTTAAACACGCGAGAAAATAATAACTTGAAAGACTGGTCATGTTCAGCAGCAGCTTCATACCGATTCTTCGAATCTTTAAATCGCAAATAGACTGGAGCATACTGTTATCGGAAATAATGCATATATTTTTTTTGCCTTTTCAAAACACATTAATCTCATTTTTTAAAATCACATTTATTATTTGCGCTATAGTTCTATTGTAGAGCCCTGGACTAATTTAGCAACATCCTCTATTGCCCCCAAACTTCAGCACAGTCCCAATAATGCGGTACTTGTAAATCCCATAGCTAGGAGCGCGCCCTCCATATGGCTAGTTTGTGCGGCGCACACAGGCGCCGAAAAATTAGGCTTATTATTATAATTTATTGAGATTTAGTAATGTAATTTTATCGACTACTCTGACTACTAGTTTATATCGGTTGCTTTTAATATACGATAACGATATCTCTGTTCTTCCCAAGGGATAACTGTACTACTGATAAGATTGCCTCATCTTCCTCCTTAGTTGGAGACCTCTCATTTGGAAAGGTCCTTACCATGGTGAAAGAATTGATATTACGCAATAAGGTTAATGCTAGCTGTCATTCGTTGCGTCGGATCCCCTAGAGAAGAGGAAAGCGAATACCGAGACAAATCCCCTCCCACTGGACACAGTAAGAATGGTAAAATTCGATACTAGCAATGTGAGAAGATACAAGGTCAATGCCAGCAATGCCCAAGAGATGCTGTCGGCTCGCTACTGCAGCCACCTCAGCTTTCGTCTTCTCTTCTTCTGTCAACAACTAGGGAGTCCGTCTACCTTGATGGAAACTGTAATTAGTGTCTTCGCACAACCAGTACAACTCTATTATTCTTCTCTGGGTCTTTCTTGCCAAGATGTTAATTTTTTGCACATGTTCCTCTTTATATTCAGGTCTAAATATTGTACTTGAAAGAAACATGAGTAACATTTTGTATTTATCTCGACAATAAAAGCTTATGAATTATTTTAATAGTAACATACCCATGCACTGGGGTATAAATTTTTTCTACTGAAAATGATACGGTAGATCAATGCATTGATTAAGAATCAGTTTTAATGAATGTATATAAGTATAAATAGTTTTTTTTTATCTAAAAAAATAAAGCTCTTCTTAGCTCTTTATGCTTATTTTTTTATATGATGTAAATAGTAGTAATATGTTGTTAATTTGATGCGCCATCTGACCATGTTGCTTTGATACGGATTACAGCCACGTATATCATAACTCAAAAATTAGTCAAGTCGTTACTTCGGTTATTTATACAAGAAATGGAGACACTTCATCATCTCGGCGCCGCTACTCGCGGTGGTCTCCCCTTATATAAGATGACGCACTCTCGTTCTGATGATGAATCATCCGGCGATGATCATCAGAAATACCCGTGAAATTGTAAAGCAACATCTGGCTGCCACTGTACAGTTAGCATTAGACAACGTTTTTGCCAATATTGAACTCTTTTTGGAGCTCATCGTCGATCTATTCTGACATTTGCGCGCACATGTGCGGACGCAGAAGACGGAGAGCAAAAAATTATATATATATTGTTACCGATCGCATCAATTAGTTGGTTAACACATTGCAACAATCATCGTGTAACGGTGCTCACTCTAGTACTATTTATTGTGCGATGTACCATCCAATCAGCGCAGTTCACCAGTCAGTCAGTATCGAAGATGGCACAGAATGAACTCGGTAACGGTCTGAGATTTACTTTTCAGTGTTATCGACCCGATACAGTAACTCTGCTGTACCAGTTTGGTATTGTTGAGTCGTGCAATTGGCTAATTTGGCCGCATGGTTGTTCCTCGAATGTGTCGTAACAGCTACTTTGTTGATGTTTTAGCGTTATGTGACGAAGCACGAATCTGACGGATTGAATCAGTAAGTTTGCGAAATTGACACATGCCAATTTTCTCAGAGGTGCTATCGCGAGGCAATCAAACGTGAAGTGCATATCCAAACCAAGATACCATTTTTATATTATTTTTAATTATAAGTATTTTGGAATGTAGATCTATCTATCTTTTTTATGGTCCCTGTAAAAAGTTCCTCTAAATCTAGTACTTCAAAATGTTTTTCAAATGTTACAACGAGTTAAATCATTCGGTGTTGAAATGAAACCAACATCGTTTAGATTTATGTCTGGTTATTTCATTTTAAGACCAAAAAAACACCGATTTCTTCACGTCTGTGTATTAGGCGAGCTTTACAGCAATATAAAATGTTTCAGGTGAAAATAAAAATGGCTAATCATAAATCATAAAATATTACATCGCCTTTGCTAGCGACGATGTTTGAAATTTGTTTCTATAGGAAGAGATTCGAATAATGTATTGACCTCTTTTTTTAAATCCATTTTTACCATTACCTTAAACCATAATGGTCCATGAGTTCTTAATATTATTAAACATTTATTAAACAAAAAAAAGTTAATTTTCTGGAATAATTAATGTATGTATGTTTGCATAAGTCCATAATAGCATATGATCACATAAGATTAATGTTCAACAATTTGCGAGATGCTATGTGCATCTCTCCTACTTCAAACCGTAGTTACAAATACCCAACCAGTAGAAAATAGACAACCAGTAGCACGTTCTGTGTGCAGAAATTAAATTTTGAAATTTTCCTCGCGCTTGTGTGCGCCACACAATCTGGCCTATTAGTCTGAAGAAGACCCATGCTGGCAAGCAGATGTTAATTCGGACTTTAAAAGCATCTGCGGCCCACAGAAATACCAAAGCCATGTTTTATAAGACCCTCATCAAATTTGTCCCGATATAGGGGTCTATATGTTGAGCTCTAACTGGGCAAAACGAGCGTTAAATGGACGTCATGGAAAGTCAGTTTTCTGAATATCTAATTTTCTTATGATCTTGTGTTAATCTATAGCTCTATAATATTCTTGAGTCCATTGGTTTCCTTGGAAAACTTCTGAAGATAGGACAATTTTCTAAACAGTTGTGTTTTTACATAAGGCTTTTTGTTTAATTTTTCAAGTTACAGCATCGAAATGTATTTTTTGTTGAGGCTAAGGTAAGATATCCGACCTCATTTTTAATACTAGTAATCCATTAAATATTGCATATTGCAGTCTGCCCTCCTATAACGTAGAAATTTGGACCACGTTAGAGGAAACTCGCGCTAAAGCACTAATACAACATATAGGAAGTAGACTATTCAATTTTATTTTGTAAATCGTCGAACTATAATTATATAATTATAATTCGTGTAATAAGTTTTGTCGATCTTATCAGGGGCGGATTTATATGGATGCTTTGATGCTGGAGCATGGGGAACCGTGGGGCCCCTGGAGACTTTACTCATTATTTAAAAGACTTTAGTCATGTTTTACCCTTTTAAGAGCTTCAGTTGTTTTTCTTTTCCTGTTACATATATTTTTTTTTTTATAATTCGTCCTCATCCTTAGACAACCGACACGTCACCCTCCGCCCTCTCCACATTTATATTCTAATAGGAGCCCCAGAAATGTAATTAGCATCAGGCCCCAAAAAGTCATCTTCCGCTACTGGATCTTATTATAAGAATTCGCGGTATATCAGGGAGCGTTATAGAAGGGTTTACGGTATTATCAAAATAGAATATCATGAATTCCCCCCAAGATCATTTTTATTTTATTTTCACGACTTTAACGTTTGAGAAACCCATTTTTGTTGAAAACAATGGCTAAAAACTTGTTTCGTATGATTTGTATACATATTATAGAATAGAATAGAACAAAAGAAGTAGTAGAATAATTCGGACATTCTAGATTTGATAAAAAAAATATGCAGAATTCAATATCAGTTCGTTGATCGTAAAAAATCGATGTTTGCTTTTAAGTGCTTTTTACTTTAATCTTCGAATTACTTCTGGTACGCAGTTTTCGGTATAACGTTTAGCTACTTCAGCAATTCTGGCTTTATCTCCTTAATATTGTCAAAACACCATCCTTTCGCAGATTCTTTTTTATATTCTGGAATAGGAAAAAGTCGAAAACGATCATATTCGGCGAATAGATGAGCTGATACATCTTAAGGGATTTTTTTGTCATTTCACATTTTTCCTATAAGTGAAAAATCACCGAACATAACAAATCACGTGAAACCTTTTCGACGGCCACCAATAACTTCAATTGTAGCAACACAACAAAAAATATATGAAAATTGGACTTATGTAGTCCGCTAAATTTAATCCAGGGCTGTGGAGTCGTTAAAAAAAAGCACAACTCCGACTCCGACTCCGTCTCTGACATTTACCAACAACTCGACTGCGACTTTGTCTCCGACTTTGTCTCCGACTTTGTCTCCGACTTTGTCTCCGACTTTGTCTCCGACTTT
>JAGXCT010034590.1:84134-115769 GCA_022495035.1 Philopotamus ludificatus
ATTTTTGGAGCAGTCTGTCGGTTTCTTCATATCGGAAAGTTGTCCGAAGCTGTGTCCTGTGACCCTATTTTTTTGTATTGTGGAATTATTATTTTTTTAATTCCATTACCTACATAATTATTTGATAAACATAGTGATACAGTAAAATCAGTGAAAGTTTTGTTTTAAAATTCTATGATACTTTTGAATTTAAAGCATTTTTGGGTGTGATTTTAAATATGGGAGTTAGACCTCGCCTAGACTTGCAGGATTATTTTTCGCCATTTTTTAGTACGATCTTTAAAAGAGAGTGTTTTTTTTACAAATCTTTTGGATGTTAGATTTACATAACAACCAAGATATCAATCGCGAGGAAACTAGTCCTCAATATAGAATAAATAAAGTCGATTTTTACATGAAGCATTTAGACGAAAAATTTAAAGAACACCTATTCCCTGGAAAAGAAATAGTGGTTGACGAATCTATTGTAAATTTTAAGGGAAAAAATTGTTTTATGACATATAATCCCAATAAGCCAACTAAATGGGCTATTCGTTTGTATGTATTGGTTGATTCTAGTAGTGGCTGTATATATTCATTCATACCTTATTACGGCTCGCTTACGACTGAGAAACTTACTAGACCTGACCTACAGTTTACATCCAAAATCGTTTTGCAATTTTATAACAATCTTTTGCAAACAATTTCAGAAGCCGAGGATTATCATGTGTATACCGACAGATTTTACACCAGTCTTCCACCTTCCGATGAATTATTGAAACTAAAAACACATTTAACAGGGACAATAATGACCAATAAAAAAATTTGCCAGTTGCTATAAAAAAACCAAAATTATAACAAAATAAAGTAATACAGTTTTTTTACGTCAAATACACCCGTTTGCAAATCAAATGCACCCTTTTACAATTCAAATGCACCCTTTTGCAAATCAAATACAACTTTTTACAAAATAAATACAACTTTTTACAAATCAAATACAACTTTTTACAAATGACGTAAAAAGACTGTAGCGTATGGAAGTGAGAATACTATGATTCTAGCTTAGAAGGAAAAAAGAGTAGCGACGATGCTAAGTAATTGCCATTCCAACCAATTACATACAATTAAAAGAATTAGAACAGGTGGGATAGAAGAGGACAATGTTATACTGGACATTTCCAAACACACCGGATGTATAATGTTCAAAAAAGTATTTATTGGATTATTAAATTTCAAATGACATATGTCTCAATGTTATTCGTAACGGGGAGTATATATTTTTTCCTAAAATTAGCCGCACTGTTTTTTCATCGGCTTCAAATTGTTTTATGACATTTTGTTATTCATTAATATAATTTACAGTGTGCTGACTGTATTTAATTTCATCATTCATAATAACCCATCAAAGTAACAATAAAATATTAATATATTATTTATTAATACGTTGGCTTTTAAACACCAGGGTATATTACCCGGGTGGGATAATTCTCGTGTTGCAAGTCGGGTATAAATGTTTTTTTAACCGTTCCATTGCGGCGACCCGAAAATTATTGCGTCATTCAGATAGGGGTCTATTACAGACCTATATAGATATTATATCGCACCGGATGCAGAAAAAAAACGTTTTGTTTCTCGTAGATATTCTTTTTCATAATTACGGGCAACGATTATTTATTTTCCTAGACGATTTTATACAAATGTATGGTATATTAAAAAATATTCGATAAAATCTAAAACTTCCTATTAGACCCCATCGGCATGTCCATGTTAAAAGTAGGCGTATGTCGTAAATCAACCCAGGTATAAACCCTTTACCAGTTGTTCCTAAAGAAATTGTACCAAGGTACATTCGATTATCTGCGAATATTTCCTATTATATGCATAATTTATAATTGTTATCATAAATAAAAATTATGAATGAAACTTCAATAAAGCAAACGTTTTATTTATGTACAAATAAAAAATATTGCAACAAAGGTGAATACATTTTTATTCCATAAATCACGGTCATACATTTGAATGAACTCGTATCAGCATTCCCAGACGGTGTGCCAAAACTAATGAACGGTTTTATTTTAATTAGTAAAAAATGTGGATTAATCACAAATTAAAACGATATTATAGATGTTTTAATTCTGTTTTCCAAAAATATATATATATTTTTCAAATTCGTATTTTTTTTTCATCCAGAGTGGTAAGGTTAAAGGTCTTCGACATACCATCTTACTTTGTTAGAATTGGTTGGATCGAGATTACCTTTCTTCGTCCTGAGAGTTCTTCGTCAGACAATTTTCTATAAATATGACTGTCCATCAC
Organism: Philopotamus ludificatus; assembly: GCA_022495035.1. Lineage (NCBI taxonomy): Eukaryota > Metazoa > Arthropoda > Insecta > Trichoptera > Philopotamidae > Philopotamus > Philopotamus ludificatus. Next base: position 86,430 of record JAGXCT010034590.1, read on the forward strand.
ATCGTCGATTCTGATAAATTCAGATTTCATCACATTAAAGTCAAAGATCTACATAATTTTGTAAAGATTCGTCAGGATTTCAGGAACATTCGATTTTCTAAAATCATCAATTTTAAAGATTGATGATTTTAGAATCGAAAGGACCAAGATACAGTTCACTAGTATGGTTCAATCTATTCCCGCATTGGGATTGAAACACGTTATTTTATTCTTATTTAATATAATTATTTAAAAAAAAATACTTTTATTGAATAGGTTATCGGATCAAACACTATGGATGTTTCTTATTCATTTTACCAACGAAAATCTTCAAACGAAAAAAATATCATTTAAAAATTAATGTATTGATCCTTAATCCTAAATTTATCAAATAAATGTATGGAAGTGGAATATGCAAAATAAGCTATTGAACTTAGATAAAAAAATTCGGAATTTTTGGTGGTTCGCCGGTTTATAACATGTTAAAGTTAAAAATGTATAGAAGAATTTTAAATTGCTACTTTCCGGAGGTGAAAAAAATCACGAAAGGACGACGTTTGATTGTATTGATAGTAAAGATACAATCGCTATAGAAGCTAATCTATATGGAAAAATACGTTCCAGAAATGCTCCGAAGATTGGATGATGTATCAGAAAATGTTAATACTGACGAATAAATGAGATCAATGTTTTAATTGATAATTTTAAGTGGCAATAATATATCTGAATTTTTATGATGCTTCGAGATTTATCTTTCTAACGAATATGAAATAAAATTAAATAGGAGTTAAATCGCAAGCTACAAGGTGAAAATAAATTGATTACAAGTGTTATTAAGATATAAAACTTTTTATATCAAAACTCAAGCTTTATGAACATCAACACCCAATCCAACGATGCCGTCCGACAGTATTAAGTATTAAATAGTGCCAGTAAAAAATTTTCAAAATATGAAAATGAAATCTCAATACAAATATATTTTACATTTTGTATTCATGAATCAAACAAAACAAATCAGTGACGCGAATTTGCCAAATTTGAACTGATTTTGAAATGTTCATTTGCACATGTAATGTCAGTCGTTGTTTCGATTAAAAATAATTCATTGATCAGCGATCTACTTTTTTATGCTAAAATTCGATGGCTGAGTCGTGGAAACTGTTTATTAAGATTTTGAAAATTGAGGGATGAGATTCAGATTTTTATGAATGAGAGTGGCAATAATATATCTGAATTTTATGATGATGAATGGCTTCTATAAAATATAAATAAATAAAATGTTTGGTATTTCCATTTTATATATTTTTATTTTCCTTAAATATGTCAAAGCTATCGAGCTAGGAACATCCAACATACGTTTGATAACCACATTTCTTTAATTATGCATGTACATATTATGTATGTAACTTTATTTACTGAATAAAAATGGAAAAACTGAAAATAAAAATATATCTCACCTTCTAAGTCAAAATGTATGCATGTACAAACAGAAATATAAGTTTAAATTAAAATTCATAAAAAGCACATATTGTTTAATCCGGTTTCCGTATTTTTAATACGTTTATTAAAAAGAATTAATTTCATTTGAAAAAGGGTTAATTTCATTTGCAAAAGGGTTAATTTCATTTGCAAAAGGATGAATTTCATTTGCAAAGAAGTGAAATAGACTTGCAAAAACTGTATAAGAAAATGCTTGCGTTCTGAATTCCGTTCTGCTACGTCTGTCGTAAGTCGAATTTTATATAAAAATCTTTCTAATAATACGTAATATGTTAATTTGTTATAAACTAAGCTAATTTAATTTAAATATAATTAGGTAAATATTATTATTAATTCCTTGTAACATGCAAATACATGGTAGATAAGACCAAACACCTTCACATATAAATAAACGCCTAAGGTCATATTTTATTTTTTTGTTTCCATTGTGAATTTGGCCGAAAGCTTTTGCCATTTATTTTAGATTATTTTTTTATGTGTAATTCAATATCCATTAAGTCTTCGACTGTGAGTTGAAGTTGATGGATATCGTAAATATCAACTTTTGCATTAATTTGTTTAGCAATTCAATAACGGAAGTTAGGTTCCGTAGAATAAAATTCGTGTAAATTGAAGCTTGAAATGTATATGTATTAGAGGGACCCGAAAGAAATCGCGTATTTTATAATCTAATGCAGTTTGTGTACAGACACGGTTAACGCAGCGTGTCTAAGTTTTTTCTCATAACTATTGTTTAGTATTATTTATGAGTAATAAAATTAAAATGATTGTTAAGAGGAAAATGTCAAAATTATTATATTCACTCTTTAATGCCAGCAAAGTCACTAGAGGTATTTAATAAATTTATGGTACTGACAACACGTAGATGTCAATTTAGGTTTTAAAGGTTGATGGTTGATAGTGATGGCGACATATTGAGTCAAAACCTCAATTAACCATTGAGAAATTATTGCAGAGGCTCAAATATCCAAGGTTCAGTCACCATTGCAACGTATCGTTTAAACAAATCAGGAATTTAGATACCGCACGTACAAGATAACAAGAAGAGCTGAAAAACATGTAATTCTTTGTTGTCGAGACAAAGAATTTGACCCTTCCTCCGAATCAAACTCCCTTTCTAACCCCTGAAGCCTAGTTTAACACTCCGAAAAGTTATTTTGTGCATTTGAATTATTAAAACGGGATGAAACAGTTACTGTAGATGTTTACTGTCAACAATTGGAAAGATTAAAGAAGAAAGTTAAAATCAAACGCCCAATTTTGTTTAACAAAAGGGAAAAATTCTTTACCACGATAATGGAAAATTCAGGAGTTAAACTGAGAGATTCTGCCAAACCCATTATATTCTCCAGACCTTGCTCCTCATAATCAAAAACCACTCGAACGAGTATATCGATACAATACCGGAAATTTCATTCAAAAAAGGTATTGAAAAACTACAAGGGAGATGGGAAATATCATAGTTTCTAATTATGATGGAAGTTATTTTTTATAGTAATATATAAAAAAAAATAAGAAATATGTAAAAACATAACTTATACACTCAGATTTAAGGAGTCATTTTATTGTGAACAGAATCGCTCAACCAATAAAATTATTATTCATTGGGAAAATATTTTAAATGCCACGCGATTAATAGCACAATATATTTATTTATAGTCTATCCTTAATCGCCTGGCAATAAAATATATTAATATCAGTGTTATTTAATTTTTATGGGATTTAATATTAATATGTTTCTTAATAGGTAAAATTAGATAGATTTCACTAATTTACACGTTAAAAATCGCAAATATATCAAATCATGATTCACTTTCAAAATTAGCGTTATTCATTTTGTATTTATGTAGAGCTATTTAGATGAAATTTATTATTAATATAATAAAAGTATTACCGTACGATTCAAATATAATTGATGAAATATTATATTATATTGGAATTGTCATTGAGAAGTTGTTTTTCTTCGACACAAAGAAAATTAACAATCGTCTGACTTATTTTCCTTTGCATGATATTAATATATATAAAATGGTATATTCGTGGTAAGTGTGAGTGGCCGAGGAGTCACTGTGTATTCATATAATTAAAATTAGTTATGATAAATCACTGATTTTAGCCAATTGCCACAATTTTTACTACGGATTTACGTATTTATCGATTTTTTCTGTCGAAGGTCCCCACCCATCCATCACAGTGGCTCGAAAATAACCGCGTCGTCCGAAGGGGGTATCTCAGATACCTAAGCATTTCAAGTCGAGATATTGTTGAATTCTTCATTTCATAATTTGGTAAATATCAGGACTGAGCCCTCGCAGCATGTTTCAATCGCACGTTTTACTCGCACTCGGCACATCGTAACGGATGCGAGCGAGAAAAACATCGCGCGTTTTTATTTTTTTCTCATTGCATATAAAAAAAGGACAATGATTCTTTATAATATTTACTCTTTAGACCAGTGGTTCTTAACCTGGGTTCGATCGAACCTCAGGGGTTCGGTGAGTCAGTCTCCCGGGTTCGGCGGAGGTCAAAACACACACCCGACTTATTGTATGATATTATGAAAAATGATAATTTTTCCAATTAAAGGTTCGGTGAACGCGCATCTGAAACTGGTGGGGTTCAGTACCTCCAACAAGGTTAAGAACCACTGCTTTAGACTTTATTAGACAAATATAAAAGGTTTGTGACATATAGGATTTACATTATATATATATTAGAAGAACCCAAATGTAATGTCATATTTTTAATCATTTATTAAACTTAATTATACTAAATATCTACCAATATTTTCTATGACCTTTTGTCATCCATTAGGTAAATCTAAAGTGCTTTTCTTATAAAACTCTGCAGGTTTAGAGTCTGAAAGGGCCGATTTTATTTCATCTTCCGTAAATACTGCTCCAATGAGCGAAAAAGCTGATAATCGGATGGAGCTATGTCTGGAGAATGAGCTGGATGCAATAAATCTGTCAAACCTAATGTTGCGATTCTTCTTTCTTCTTCAGTAACTCAGAGATACCGCGCCTTATGTTTGTTTCTGTCAGTCTATATCTAATCTCCCCCATTGTTTTCAGGTATCTTTTAATTGACGACCATGAAGTACTGGCTTAGCTGGATAATTCTTCGATACTGAGAGTCGGATTTTTTCTCTTCTTTCAGGGCTGCTTCATCCACTCCACGGAAACGTCTACTTTAGGCTCATTTATCAAATCAATATCGCCTGATTTAATTTTTGTTAACCATCTTTGACACTTCCTGATGTTTAATGCGTCTCCATAAACATCACAAATATTTTTTGTTGCCTCCATTGCTTTATTTCGGCGTGAAACTGAAACAAAATACAGCTACGCAAATTTTCTTCTGAAGGACACGTCTCGGTCAATATTAAAGGGATATGTAAAAAAAAAAATCTACGCAATACGAAGATTGGAAACTTCTCACGACACACAAAATATTCAAACACGTCTTTCTCAGTCTAAGGACTAGAGAAAACTAATCCGAATAACTTTCCGAAAATGCGACATTACATTTGGGTCCATCTAATATATTTTTTTTATTAAAAGAGTTACTCGAGAAGAATCATAAATTTGGAGTACCCGTCGTATGTTACGATGAATCAGGGTTCCACTGCATATAGTTTATAGTATATATTATCATGGCATGATCACAATTAGAAGTGCATTTATATCAATCGCGATGCTCATCCATACGACATATGATCGCATATCCTTATGGCCATTTTAATTAATTAATAAATTGCGTGAATATACACGCTGAAGGTTAACACTCGTTATTTTTGTAACAATGACGATTTCTTCGCGATGGATTCTGCAATTTCCCGCTAAAATTGCAACATAGAAAATTCGGCAAGTTCAACGTCTCCCGCTGCACTTCCGCGTTACATTGCTTACATGGATCACCCGGACCATTCCGCCCAAATCTGTCATTGGTAATAGGTTTTTGATGGCCGATTCGAAGGTCGGTAGCCGCCGCCCGCCTAATTAGTGGTAGAATGTATGTAATTGCGAAATGTTCGTTTTGTAGCGTCAATGGTCTATTGACCTCAGCCGAAACAATGGCTTTTATCATGGGTGCGACGAGCCGATATGGCGATGAGGATGAGGCTCTGCCCTGTTCGTCGACAATGCAATTTATGCTCTAATGGTCAATTAAACAAAATGATGACTGCGGGGGTCCCTTGACCCATTTCTATTTAATTATTATTTAATTGTGCGGTGAATGAACGAAAACGATTCTCAAATTGGATCCATGCAGAGTGCTTTGTTCTTTCGAGATGCAATTACCCAACGAGAAGCCATAGCGCAATCCATCGTTTGTGTCGGATACTTATGCGCTGTGATGACTTTATTTGATATTTTCTCATTATATCGTTGATGTGTGTCATTACGTGATTAGTTTCGGTTCGCAATGCTCATATTATTATATTTATTTATTGAAATTATATCCTTATATGGTAATTGCTTCTAATTGAGTCAATGTGGATGATTGATGTCCACGTTATTACTCAACGTCTTTTTATTATTATTCAAATCATAGCTGCTTGGATCCATTCCGACGATTATTGTCAGATTATCAAATCCCTTTCCATGGGATTTGTATTGCCAGACTGGTTCTAATTTATATTATGCATATGATTAACTTATCAAATAAACCGATCTAAATTTTGAACAAATTCCAGTCAGGATAAAAAAAACACGAATCAATGAAATTCCTATTGTTTTTTATTCTATTTAACATAATTACTGAAAATAAACTCCATCGATCCCCATAATTTATCATAGTTTAATTAATTAGTATATAATTAATTATTAATCATTGAGCACACGCCGCCGACTGAGTTCTCGCGACACCGTACGTTCCACTCGCACTTGGGACATCGTACCGGATGCGAAGAAGAAAATACATCGCATGCATGTAGGTTATAATACCTATGGAAGAGCTGTTTCTCTTCGTAGACATTTAAATTCAAATACATTTTCAAATCAAATGCATCCTTTTAAAAATCAAATGCATCCTTTTTCAAATCAAATCAAATTTTTTACGCATTTAACGCCTTTTACGCAAGGAACTGAAAAAAAACTTAATTAGTGGGAAAACGTAAATTCGGGGTACTCCATAAATACAGTGGGGCGCGTTTATTACATTTTTGAAGGAACTGAAAAAAACGTAACTAGTGGGAAAACGTATTTAATTGTTTAATTTAATTTTTAAAAAGGTGCATTTGATTTGTAAAAAATTGTATTTGATTTGTAAAAGGATGCATTTGATTTGAAAACGGGTGTATTTGACGTGAAAAAACTGTACCTGGCACAAGAAGAAGGAAATGACGTTTCGATTTTGAATAATTCTAAAATATTAAAATTGCAATTATAAGAAATTTTGTAAAATTATAACTCACGAAAAATGTAGATTACAATTCAAATATGTGTACCTAGACTTTGGTTGCAAAATTCATATCCAGTAAACCCTCCTATAACGAACTCTGCTATACCGCGCTATACCCTGCTATAAAATGAAAAATCCCCTTTCCCAAATTTTGTATGGGGACCTTGGCTTCTATAACGCCATCCCGATTTCTTCCCTATAGAAGGGTAGACAGAGGCAATGGCAATACATTATTAATTGTACAAATGTAACCCTTAATTAGATTGTGTATAATTTTTGCGTATATAATGCCAAAAGTATATTTTTACCTTCAATTTCGTTTTTCTTAACATGAATACACATTAATGGCTTTTTTATAATATTTTTACCTGGTAAAAGTCCCGAAACCTTTTTTTTTTTAAAAACGGCTCTACATCAGTGGTTCTTAACCTTGTCGGAGGTACTGAACCCCACCAGCTTAATATGCACGTTCACCGAACCCTTAATTGGAAAAATTATCATTTTTCATAATATCGTACAATAAGTCGGGTGTGTGTTTGGACCTCCGCCGAACCCGCGAGACTGACTCACCGAACCCCTGGGGTTCGATCGAACCCAGGTTAAGAACCACTGCTCTACATAGACTTTTTTTCGAGAATCAACCGTTTTTATGCTAATATTTCTTAAAATAAACCAATAATTTATGAGTTAAATTGAAAATGTTCTGTCAAGACGAGTCCATTTGGTCAGAATAAATAATGAAAATACTGTGAGCTCTCCTATAACGCGTCCTCTAAATTGCTTCTTTTTATAAAATGCTAATATTTTCGAGGTCAAATTACATATTTCGTAAATATATAATACAATGCTCTTTGGTTGTCAAGGCATTTTGTAGAAAATAGTGATTGAGAGAAAACGTTATAGGAGGGCTGACTGTATATTCCTTGGATACAGCACCAAATAGTTGAGAATTTAAATTAGGCCTCGTTACTCTTTCTTTTTCTTTTCATCATCAGTATCATTAAAAAACTAATCATTTAATACAGAGTTCTTAATTAATATAATTCAAAATCTAATATTATAATTATTATATTTAAGATTTAGAGTGCATTGGGGAGGAAGATCGGATGGGAAAAAGTTCGGGAGTTTTCTTTTTCTTTCTCTTATTTTTAATCTTCTTCCTCCCAGACTAATATTTTTGTCCGGTGGGAAATTATCAGGGATGGATATCGGAAGATGAAATTTGAGAAATATGAGAGAGTAGTTAGGATAAAATTGTGATTTAAATTAAATTCTTATATCATCATAATCATCATTTGCCAGCCGCAAGGCTCTCACTCACTGAGGGCATGAGCCTTACCAAACTCTCGCATGGTAGTTGAGGCCAAAGGAACCTGAGACTCACACGTGACGCGAGGGCTCCCCTTTCGTGTCCATATCGCGGGGACCCGAGCCGCCTTGGAATGCGGTTTTTTGTAAAGAGAAGTTTGAGAAATATGACTTAATTAATTGATAATTAATATGAGATAAAATTGTGATTTAATTTAAATTATTATATATCAATACATACATTAGTGAATCTAATAAGGGAATAATTTTAACCTAATTTCTGATGGCATAAAAAGGCGTAAAATATATTTCAAAAAATATTCTTTTTTATTATTAATTATCAAAAATTTGGTTTTTCCTTAGAAGATGGTTGTCCAATAAGAATAATTACGCTTGAAAATTTGAGATATTTTTTATAGCGCATTCTAGTTGATATATTATCATGATAAATGTGGTGCTGAGCTATATACATTTAATAATATGCTGATTAGATTACTCTGTTGAATGACAGCATTAATATTTATCTTTATTTACGTCGCGTTTGTCACGTTATAACCCTTCCGGCGGACATTGTTAAGGCGGAAATGTATCATATATCGACAATAATCGTATTTCTATATCAATCATCGTGACATGTCCATTGCCACTCTTTTATCAGATCGAAGACATTCCGGAGGGCCCAAAAGCGAGCGCACATCGATCCACATTTTCGCATTAGTTCAGCCCCTCTATCCCTGACATATCCAATTTCGCGATGCCATAGGTCAACCTCCGATGGCATTCTTCGGCCGACACTTTCAAAAACGCTTCGCTATCAAAGGTCATCGTGGAAACGGCTAACACAGTTTTGATAGAACCAGGTCGAGACGCCGGCCATTCCGGTCAGGCCCACTCGCTCCGCTGACCTTTGCTCGAAGAACTAACTTCCCACAACATTTTCTGCAAACGCGTAACAATGCCGAGCGCCTTCGAGAACCTAACCGACAGCAACAATCGAACCAAGTCATCAAATATTTGTCCAAAATTATGGTAATAAAATGTGATACGACGCCTAATTGCGCCCGCGAATTAATTTCGCTACGTGCCCGGAGGCGCATGACGGAGCTGGCGTCACTGTCGGCTATTTTTGGTCTGCAATTTCATGACCATTGTGTTAAAATTTTAATGTAGGCTGTTTGTCGGCGTCGGTGATATTGCACACGAGCAGAAATTATTACGAGTTGCACACGCGCGTGCTTCTTCAGCGACTCATCGCAGCATGTGGTTGTCGGAGGTTCCATGTGAATCACGTTTGCCATATAACACTGGATTCTAGGCGTCGTGTTTTTGTTACTTTTTTTAATACGTGACTAATTTGTCCTTATAGTGATTTCATAAAATAATAAAATAAACAATAAAATCGATGTTCAGTGATGTGGAAATCTAGTACACCGTGCATTTATGGTAAGAACTGTTTTTATTTCATTCTGAAATATTAATCGCATTCTATTCTAAACTAATTATGCTGATTAATATGAATATAAGATTTTAGCATAAATGAAAATGAGCATTTTAGAAGCGTTGGTCTGGGAGGGACGCCTTTCTTTGTCTCGATTCATTGCACGTGTCGATCGTGTAATACAATCCCATAAATCCCAAACTGTGTGACTGTTGTTGTTAGATGGTGTTCCCATTTTTAAGGCGTGTGTAGTGTTATACATACTTTGAGAAGCGAGATCATTTTAGAAACATATTTGAGTTAGTGATCCCTATAATCCCAAATGTGACATCATTCTGCGTTTATCTTAATTGATGAATTTTTCATCAATATCTTTTTTTAAAAAATGGATTATTCAAAGAATAAAATAGTTATTCATGATACGCTTCATAATTTGGTCGATTTTTTTGATTTTTTAACAAACCAATATGACGTGAAAACGACAACACTCTCGGCGTTGTCTCTCGCCGCAGACTGAGCTCTCGCAGCACGTGTCACTCGCACATTTCACTCACACTCGGCACATCGGGCCCGTATCCCACTTTCCGGTCATAGATTTTTGGCCTAAATAGGTTTATTGTTTAACCTAGCCGTGCAAATGGGGTCTTTTTTGGAACCCCAATTTTTATCGAATAACTCGTTTAATATAAATCCTAGATATCACAAACTTTTTGTATTTGTCTAAAATAGTTTAAAGAATAAATATTATTAAAATAATCAATGACCTTTATTATCCGCAATTGAGAAAAAAAATAAAAACAACATTATGTATTTCTATTCGCTCCGTACCGGATGCGGGCGAGAAAGACATCGCGTCCGTGGCAACAACGGCGAATATTATTGTTTTTTTTTTGCAAAGTTATTAGTCTTCTTTACACATTTATCACAAAAATGTTTCATACTCCTGATACAATATCGCAATAACACTTTTTTTAGAATTAATTAAATTTTAACAATGATCGTTTTTAGCATTTATTAATTTTTTTTTTTTTATTTATTTATTTAAAGACAATGCGTGATTGGCATTACAGAATGACCCAGTTCGCCAATCACGCATAACACATAATAATACATGAGAAAATATATATTACATAACAAATATTATATATATTACATAACGAAATATATATTACAAACCTATATTACAATAAATTGAAGAAAAGAATTATAATATTTACATAGGATATCAACAAAACGGTTATATTTGACATCGAATATATCCACATATCTGGCCAAATGGTTGAGCAAAGTATCATTTGGCTACCGGAGAGTTCTTGAGGAGCTCATCCCGCCTTTGGCGGAAGAAAAAGCACACGCGAACGAGCTCGATGGTAGTGAGGTGGCGCCTATAAGGGCAACTCGTACAGTACAAGGGGGTTATGTACTGCGCCAACCAATAGCTTGAAGAAGTGCTTTGCCAAGTAAATCGATCTTCTTTTCTCAAGGGTTATATACCCTTAGGCAACCCTGCACCCATGCGCTGGGGTATAAACTTGCAGAATCCAAACCCCAGAGACGCAGGCAAGGTGCAGTAAGAAATTTCTGCCGTATCTTCTCTAATCTGAGGGAATTCGAGGCGTCATAAGGCGCCCATATAATGGAACTTTGATTCGAGCAAGCTCCGGACCAATGCATCGTATAGCACTCGTATGACTAAGGTATGATATCATGAACAACGATATATTATTGTTAGCATTCAAAGGGTTAAAACAATAACAAATGTTGGATCTATTTAATATCCCGTAATTTGGATTTCAAAGAGAGGGGACTCAAATTATAATCTAAAAAGATAGAAACGATTTAATGCAGAATACAATCTTGTGTCCTATGGGAGTTGAATCTTAATATGTTCATAGGATTTTTTATGATTTTTTTTTAGAAATACAGTAAAACCACGTTTTTAGATGCCTGGAATTCACGTATTCCCGCTATTTGTGTTAAATTTTTACAATCCCTTTTCATTTAAGTAAGTCTCTTCAAAAACGCAAAAACGGGGTTTCTGTGTATGTATGTTATTTTTCTTTTATTTATTATACGATGGATCCCTAGATTTATTCAATATAAAAAACCGTGAAAAATAACATTATTTTAAAGACAACATTAAATGCTCATTGGAATCATCATTATTTACATATTAGAGATAATAATGTTCCGCCACGAAATGAAGAAATTAACGATATGGATATCATGGTTTTTAGAATGTATCTTTACATGTCTTTTTTATTCGGTTTTTTATTTCCTGGAACGCGTATCCAATGATTTTGTACGAGCTCCACAGGCGCGCGGCGTCCATGTGGCCAGATTGTGCGGCGCACACAGGCGCCGGAAAATTATGGGCGCCAAAAGAAAAAAAAAACATTAAATGAATTAAATTGGTGACTGTCCGTAGTGCGTTTTTAAAATAACATATGAGACAAAGACGACTGTCGACGCGCTACTGGAGCTCCATGCTCCTTTTTTGCGCAGTTTTTCATGGAGCGTATCTAGGGCGTAAATCGAGCAACGAGCGTACATTTTTTTAATCCGAAGGGACTAATTTTTAGGACTTGCTTCAGTATCCTAAAAAAAAATAAAAAAATAAAACCTCATGGAATAGTCGAAACGAAAAATCGTTTCACGTTAATTTTACGTTTTATTGATAAATGTATTTTTAATAATTAAGATGATGATGCACTCATACTGCGTCGTAAACATTCCGGTATTAAAAAAAGATAATTGAATTATATTTAGAATTTATTTATACGTTACTATTTAAAACTTTATGACGTCCAATTAACATTTGTTATCATTTTACGTGTCATCTCAACAAATGACACTCTTTAATTAGAGAGAAATTAAGAGAACAAAATAACATCTACAATGTCATTATTTATATAGGAATAAAATAAATCAATTGTTCAATTGATTGATTGAGAGGCTTCCTCTCACACTGCATCATGTCTTCAGACATGGTGCAGTTTTAACAATAATCGCAATCGGCATTAGCAACTTATTGCCGTATATTATGTAATGTATATTTTCTTTCAATTATTCGATGATATCACATAATTTTGATGTAACGGTCGATCTGTGTCTGTTGTAAGAAGTCGTGTTGCGTTCAAATTCAATGGAGATGACTTCATTCTGTTTAGCGCCAATTATTGGTGTTTACACCATTGTCTCTTGCAGATGCGGAATTCTTGTTTTTCTCCTAATGCGTGGGCTATCTTCTGGTTATTAGTGTAAGATGAACCGAATTAGCATCGAATTGAAAGAATCAAACATGAATGGCGTTCATTAGCGAAGAACCGCGGACGTCAGCTGTTCGGCGACTGCTTTGTGCTTCTAGGTGTTCCAGTTTGGATCCGTTATCCACTTACGGAACGGATCTGGGACATATTCCTAGTCATTTTTTTACGTATATTATTTGAATGTACCGCTTCGTGTAGCAGATTTATCCTACTGGAGCCCAATAACGGTGCAGCGACAATTCGGCGCCGACGAATCCGCCCCGACAATACCGCTCAAAAAATAAATCTTTTTAAATAATTATAATTATTATTATACAATTAAGTCTTCATAATCTAGCATCTTATTGGATATGTAGAATTCCAATCATATTTTTATTAGGTCACTACAAAGGTGATATCATTTTTCAGACGGCAATTGTTAAAACACGTTTAAACAAACGATTTCGCGGTAAATACCGCTGAGCAAGGACAGCTTAATTTAGATTAATTCTTACTTGCAAGCACACTGGTACTAATTTGTTGCTTTAATGACCCCTCATGAAAGAGGCGGTCACAGAAGATCACATCTGACAAGAATGCTTCACGAATATAAAATGTCAACAGTACAGAAAATGTTGTAAAGATATGGAGGATATATACAGTCAAGGTGTTATAAATATACGCAAGTGTCAACGATGGTTCTGTAAATTACAACAAGGTTCTGTTCTGATATCGCAAGAATCACACGTGAGAAGATCGAGATGCTTGATTGGGATAGACTTGTGCATCCTCCGTATTCTAATAGCCTTACTGCTACAGATTGGTATTTATTCAGAAGCTTGCAAAATTGTAGCGGGCGGAAGATTTTTTCTCCAATAAGCTGGGTATTTATCCATTATTTTTATTTGTCAATAATGATTTAATTTAGAATATTTAAAACTAATTAACGCGAAAACTCGAGTGGTTTTTCACATGTTAACCTACCCGTGTGGATGGGTTATATTTGGGACCCCAAGTTTTTGATTTTTCTCGAATAACTCTTTTAATATAAATCCCCAAACTTTTTGTGCTTTTCTAAAAAGTCTAAAGAATAAATATTACCAATCATTGTCCGAAATTGCGAAAAAAATTTAAAAACAACAATATGCGTTTCCATCGGCACGGGGGCGATGCTTTTTATCGCTATAAGCTGAATTCAAATAAAGAGCAGTTTCTCCATCCTCCCTACTAGACTACTCCAACGCCATCCTGCCAGAGTTACCATTGTCTGACAAAACATCGAATGATATAATATACAAAATGTATTATAATATTACTAACCAGCAAGTCGAAGATCTTCAATTAGTGTCAACTTTATCAATAGCCGTTGACGAGTCTTATGTCAAAATGATCACTGTCCAAGTTTCACGTTTTGTAAGATTTATTTCATCTACGTGCTCTAAAGCTCAACTTTTAGAGTTATTGGCAACCAAAGGTCAAACACGTGGAGAGGATGTTGCAATTGCTGTCATTGGATTCATGCAAAAACATCATATTCCACTTGATAAAGATGTATTACATTTAACAGATATATTTAAGAAAAAACTTATTTATCATTCCATCGTTCATCAAAAAGCGCTTTGTGCGCAGATATTTCCAGAAAAAAATTGCATGCTTAACATGCAATTCTTGGATTTAAAATGCAATTCTTGGATTTAAAATGAAAGAATTGCGGAGCTGCAATTTGTACGCCTCAATGCTAATACGGAAAAAATGGAGAAAAATAAATGTGAAATTAGATCACACCACAAGTGGTCTGCTTCGAAAGGCTTGGATATGGAAGACATGATGATTTTTGAACACCTGGATTAGTATTCCTGACCCATATGATCAGTTAAAGAAAAACAGGGTTTTTTATACGAACAATCTTTATCAAGCATGAATCTGTTTTAAATTTAATAATAAAAATGTATTTTTCATTTATAAATACGATCACGGGCGGTTCGTGACTTTAAAAAACAGGCGGGGCATGATGAGGTTGAAGAGTCCTCACCTCCTTGTATTCGTAATACGGATAATTTCTCCTTACATCCACTGTCTGACAAACAACACTCGTTCACGTCGGACCAACAGTTAAACTGCGGCTAGTGACCACGTGTCTAGGGCATATAGAAACCTGCCCCGAACAGTCTTACACAGCAAACAAAAACCGACCTTCTGTATACGGTAATACGGAACTTTTCTCTTTACCTCTACTACCTAGCCAAACAAAAACACTTGTTCGCGTCAAAGCTAGCGACTACCTGACCAAGGCGGATACAAGATTGCCCGAACACATACGAATACGGTTTTGTTCGCATATTTCAGCTAATTATTATTTTTTATTAGGAGAAATGTGTGTGGGGCGGTGCCCCGGTTATCCCCAAGGACGAGCCGCCCCTGAATATAATTATTTTAAGGTTTTATATCTAAGATGATGATGATGTGGAAGAAGCATTATCGGTATTGGACGCAAACATGTCGGCATTGGACGTGGCGGCGATGGCGGCCGGGCACAATCATGGTTTTGTAAAATTTACGGAGCTATGAGGAGCCAGGCCGCTATCCGGGCCAATTCGGTGACTTGTGTGCTACAGGTGGTGAGATCGACCGATCAGACCATAAATTAAATCGGAATTGTCCCTAGCCTCGTCTGATTATTATTGTTACAATCCGCACGTTGACAGCTCGACTCCCGGGCTCATGGCTGGCGACCTGACCCGTATTTGAAGAGCCTAGAAAACCTGGTGAACGACCGTCACAGTCCTGACATCAGGGTTAGGAAGAACGTCTCTACTGGAGATCGCGTAGTGTCCTCCAGGTAGCAAAGATCTGACTCCGTGGCCTGGTCCGTGCCTCTTCATGATTGTAATAATCAACAGAAATATTTATTTTTTCTGTTTTTTTTTAAATTATCTTGTTTAAATGAGCTTTCTTCACCAAAAGTTTTATTGTGTGACTTCATCTGCTTCAATATTCAAACACGTGTGCGTCTTTAGACGCAATACTATTTATTTTAAATATAATATGCATGCACGGTTAATCCGTCAACCGGATAATCTCCATACGAATAATTGCCAGATTATTGTAATTATAATTTCGGCGCGAATTTGATTTTATCGCGGGCGCAATTGTCGACGCCGATTTGTCCCGCGCTCAATCGTCACGGAGCCAATAACACATGGTCACACTATGCCAATAATAATAATAATAATAAAATAAATAAACATGCGATGCACATTCTCCGTCGTCGAAATCGAGTCGTTACCTTGACACACGAGACAAGTTATTTTTTTTTACTAAAATTTTTGAAGAATTGGGTCTTTCATGGCTTCCGGGGACAGGCGAATACTTTCTCACACGGCCCAATGACAAAAACAATGTTGACATCATCACTTTTACCATCGAATTGAGTTCTATAACCTCGCGCATATGCACAACAACAATTCGTAACAATGCATTTTTCTTTGATGCGTTTGTCTCGGAGCGATATGGATTATGCAACGATTGGCGAATAAAAACAATGTTTTCTTAAAAATCGATTGCAAAACTGAAACCACGTTTAATACATTATAAAAAATATATATAATGATTCACATTCGTTATACTGCGAAACTTTAATAAGCGATTAGATTCGATCATCTTTCGACATCGCCGACTCGAACAAATTGGTGCGACACGAATTTGTATCGTTTTTTTTTTCGACGTTTTTTTTGGAGAGAAACGTATTAAACGGGCTTGTTTGTTAATATATTTTTTATTTACTAGAAAACTCGTTTATCCATAATTTCGGATACACGTGTCACCAAATTTAATACGAGTTTATAGAAAAGTGTTAATCTGGGTTTTCTCCGGAGTGGTATCGATCAGAATCAAGTGGGTCAATCGTATATAACGTTAATAATTAAAAATAAATATTTTCTAAACAAATTACTGTGGCGGAATCGATCGAGCAAATCATGACAATAAATGTCAAATTTGCAATTTCTATTTCGTGTGTAAAAATAAATAAAATAATATAGATCGCCAAACGGTAGCTCGCGAGCTACCGGTCGCTCGCGAGCGGCATTTCGATAACTCGCGTAGGATATTTTATCATATTTATAAATTTATCTCTAAAATTTTACTACTGGACCCCGAAATAAATTTCAATTTCAATGTATTAACAATTTGCGGTTGTAAAATGAATTTCTAAGTAAAATCCTGAAGCAGTCAGCAATGTATTGCGAAGGGAACTACGTCATACATTTTGTCTTTCTCTAGCTCATTTGTATCGCCGCTTAGATCAGAATGACAATCTCACTTTTGTGTGTGCATAAGGAGAATATAAAAATCCCTATGAACCATTAGCGCCCGTGACGTTAACCGATCTGGAACGGCGGTCCGAAACCAATGGCGTCGCCCGATGGGGTCTATTTACAATGGAAAATAGATCCCAAGCATTTCAAATGCTAAAAAATGGATTATTCTAAGAATAAAAATAGTTATTTATGATATGCTTCCTAATTTGGTCATGTGATATTTTAGATTTTTTTTACTAATCAAGAGTCGAGTGTTGTCGCGTGCCGGTATCAGACGTGGTGGCGATGGCGGTTGGGCACAATCAGAGTTTCGTAGATTCTACGGAGCTATGAGGAGCCAGGCCGCTATCCAGGCCAATTCAGTGACGTGTGTGCTACTGGACGTGCTGACAGCTCGGCTCCCGGGCTTTTGGTTGGCGACCCGTATTCGAAGAGCCAAGATAACCTGGAGAACGTCCGTCACAGTCATGAGATCATGGTTGAGACGGAGGTTTCCTCCAGGTGGCAAAGACCCGCCTCGGGGTTATAAGGCCACGTAAATAAAATAAAATAATAATCAATGTGATGCGTGAGTGACGCACTTTACACATCGTACCGGATGCGAGTGAGAAAAAACATCGCATCCGTCTTTTTTCATAACTGCGGTCAATAAAGGTCATGATTTTTTATTCTTTAGACTTTTTTAAACAAATACAAAAAGTTTGTGACGTAAGATTTATATTAAAAGAGTTATTTGAGAAAAATATAAACATGGGGTCCCAAATAGACGCATATCAGCACAGCTAGCTTAAGCAAGCTTTTTACAATTTTTGTATATTAATTGTTTTATTTTACCAACTTTATTGCATTTTATGTATTCTTTGATCTCTAAATGTATTCAACACTAAAAAAAATCTATTGGTAGTCCGCAGGATTTAAAATTATGGGTTTATTGGTCCGCGAGGTTCTAAAGTTTGGCTACCGCTGGTTTAAATAATTATTAATATTTTTAAATTAAAAATTATTTTCGCACTTTTTGTGTAGATTTTAAATTTTAATTAATTTAAATCTATTTTATAATATTGTAATATAAAAAAAGTATGAACATTTCTAAAATAGGGGGGGGGGGGGAGTATATATAAATAACTCAACAAACAATTTTAATTTTCTGAAAGTAGCTCGCATCCTTAATGAGTTTGGCCACCACTGCTATAGATCCTGTTTAGAAAAATGTGTACTTTCATTTTAATTGAATGTGAATTAATATGACTCGGCCATAAATTGAAAGTAATTGTCTTCGTCTTGGCCTTGTTGCGCAGAAACCTGTAGTTAGCACCTGGATTTTAAATGTCAAAAGCCTAGGTAATAATTACATTTTATCTAGAATTATATTTTTTTCATTTTATTTTACATAAATCCGAACAATATACGACTTCATTATTTCCCGCCATATTACATTTAATATTATCACCAATGGTACCAGACAAAAGAATATGAATGCGATTGATTCCAGCAAAGAATCTGGTATCAGGTGTGTTCAACCAATAAGTCATGAGTAATTTTCTTTTATTTAATTGTTGCATGCGATGTACCCTTCACAAATGCATTGCTGCGTTTGATGTATGGCATGGACATGGCCTAATTATTTATTTTAATAAAATTCAACAATATATTTGGAAACCACTGCTTTGCAAATAAGCGCAGTGTTAATATACACATATTTCATATGTACACTCGACCCCATATAACACGACATTGCAAAAAAAAAAATGATATGCCGTAACATGATCAATAAATTGCAACACACAGCCTCATTTAGTATAATTTTATTATTATTTATTTTTATAGTAAATGATTATGAATTATGCATACATTCATTTCTACTGTAACACGATCGTCTAGATATTTTTTCAATAATGCGTCTCGTATAACGCGATCTCATGTGGAATATGAATAGGTATTAACAATATCGACGTATTATTACAACGACGATATATCGTTGTTATTAATATTCATTTTGAATATTTTTAAAACATCAATACCAATATTTCTCGATAATACGTCGAACGATATATCGTTGTTTATCATATATTTGTGCGACGTGTTATTTATTTTATATTTGTGAAATAATTTTAAATCTTCACCTGATCGCGCTAAAGAAAGGTCAATGCGCTTTGGTTGACAATAAAATATAACACACGAGCGCGCGAACAGGCTAAAAATAAAACAAGGTCATTTAAAATATGCGAAGGGAAAAATGTTTGATGTATTGATTTCGTTAGAAAAAACTAAATTAATTAAAGTCAAATTATGCATTTCGTAATAAAAAAAGCCGCGTGTATAAAAAATAGGACAAATACCGCTCGGTTGACAATAAAAAATAACACGCGACATTGACATTGAACAAGGTCATTTATAATAGACGAATGGAAAAATGATCTATGTATTGATTTCGTTTAATTTACGAAATAAAATTAAAAGACCCTCTCCTCAAATTTTGTGTGAGCGCCTTTGATTTCTATAACGCTGTTTTTCTATAACGTGTTTCCGATTTCTTCGTTATAGGAGGGCTGACTGTATTATCTCTTTTACAATCAAAGGGCTAAACACATTAGAGTTTAGTTTTCTTAAAAATTCGCACACGAATATTTTTTTTTATTATTTTATTCCAGTAATAAATCAACAAAAAAATAAATCACGACACTGAATTGTAATTCGAATTTCGAGAAAACGGACAAATATTTTTTTTTCATCGTTTCTTCTGGCAAGAGGCCGAAAGTATCTAAAATCCTTTTGAGACATGGTGGACAGTTGGTCGGTGGGACGGTGGAGTCTAGAGAGTAGACTGCCTTCAGCGGGCCAACATGACAACCAACACACCTATGATCTCCATGCAATTATAAATATAGACCACACCTAAAAAGGTAAAGGTCAGGGGTTAAGAGGAAGCGATTCTCACTCCGACCTGGCCGGCATAGACTAAGAAAGCCATATAGGGAGGGCCATTCGAGACGAGGTCTGGTGACCAACGGGGCCAGGGTCTCACCACACTAAACAACTTGTCTCTCTCGTTCCCGAACTCCGGGCACAACCACAAAATTCACATTTAGGATCGTCTTTGAGACCAAGTCTATAAAGATTAGAATTAAATACCAGTAATAAACTGAGACACGTAGTAGTATTCCTTCATTCGTACATCTACGTCGGGGAAGAACCGGAATCCGACGCTTTCCGGTGATTCTACCCGGACAGTCGGCCTTCTTTGTCGTTCCCCATTTCTTTTAGGATATATTTTACTTTCACCTATCCTTGAAACGCTGTTTCTTGCCATAAGTTGGTAGAATCCTTTTATCGGGGCAGCGCCCGCCCCTCCTTAATCTCACTCGCGCTTATCGCACAGCTTCAACGGCATCACTCTTAATCGCTTCACGGTTTATTTTTTTCGCAAAAATCAGTCCAAAAAAATCTATTTTTTGTCTCTTGTATGCATTTGCACACGCATATGTGTGTCCGTCCGGAAACGCACGGATTGTTTTCTCACCCATTGGTGTGTAAAACCGTGAAGCGGTTAATTATTGCTGGCGTCCTTGCGCTCGACCTTGAAATCCAGCTAAGGGCCGTCAGTTTTTCTTGAAAAAAAACAGTCCCGTTGTCGTCGGCCCTACTATAATTTGCCCACTCGAGGGCGAATTTTTAGCAAATCTAAAATCAATCGTCCGTGAATCGGCTCTTGACCAGTGGCAGGTGTGGTGGGATTCCTCCCCCAAAGGGCGGACTACCTATCTCTTCTTTCGTGATATCAGAGCCAGGATTAATTGTAACTGGTTCTTCCCAGTCTTCTGGGTCAGTAAATTCCTGACTGGCCTCGGTAATTTCAAGGCTAAACTTGAATAGTTTAACCTTGTAGCATCTCCACATTGCTGGTGTGGGCACGTCTGTCAGGATTACAGTCACTTTCTGTGGTCCTGTCCTTACCTGGATGCTGCGCGTCACGACCTACTCTATACTGTCTGATGTGGCATTTCCCCCACGGATCTGCGGGAGGAAGACTCTCTCAGACACATGAACCTGATCAAAACTGCGATTTGCTACAAGCCATTTGCTTGCTTTGCATCGACTTTCGGAGAGTTTTTCAAGGCTACTTTCCCTCCCCCTTCTCCCTTTTCTTAAGCAATTTTAGTATTATATTTTAACATTATACGTTTCATGAAAAAAAACTGCTTTTTTTGCACCGATTGAACAGGCCCCAAGCCGCTATATGGGGTCTGGGTGGATGGCAAGGGATGAAACTGTGTCGGACCAGTCTGACCCAACTTCATCCAGGGTACAAAAGTATCCTTTGGAACTAAAACAATGTTTTTGCCAAAAATGTTAAATTTTGTGCTTTCCTCGTCTTGAACCTTCGGAACCAATTAATCGCTGAAGTCAAGAACTTGCTGTATTATGAAAGTCCAGGGTTGTCGCGACGGTATATCTTTATTGATTTCCTCTGTTATTCTCATTTGAACTACCCTGTGCTGTTTGCTAAGGCCGTGTAATAATGAATGTTCAATATATCCAGTATGGCTGTGTCACGATCGAGACAACTGCAAAAACCTTTCACCGTGGCGCATTACGAAATTTGCTATGCGGTTAGCCTAAACATAGATAGCACATAGCAAAATTGAGGTTGAGCCTTTGTAATCGAGATGAATATTGCAGAGAACACCTTTGTTATTCGCTCTCAAAGCTATAAAAAAATATTTTTTTCACTCCAACCAAAAAATAAATCACTTTTTGCACTGATCGATACTAATTTTGACGAATGCACGCGAATTCGCTGCATACAAGTGATTTATCATCATTTATTTTTCACCAACATCATGCTTTCTAAATATTTATTCTATACACAATATGTACCAGGGCCAGTTTTGCGTTGTCACTATGAAAATCATTTTTTTCAGCCGCACACAAACACACACATACATCCGGCGGATGTTTTAAAAGAAAAACGTGCGGAAATATGGAGCGAAACTTTCTATTTTTTTTAATCGTCAGTGAATAGACAGAATAAAATTATGTATTATACAAATAAAATGGCTATTTTCAATATGTTGTAATAATACGCACGCCTGTAATTATAATCTAAATCCCATCAGTAATTATCTGAAGATTCATTCGGATTGTAAAACGTAAATCAGATCTAGCTTCCTCATTTTTATTTAACAATCTTTCTTAACAACATCAATTAAAATTGTTTTAACGACTTTTAATATTGGACATAACATATATTCTAACTTAACTCAAAAACAAGCATGTACTAATTTTTATCTGAAATCAGGCGCGCGCCGTCCATATGGCGAGATTGTGCGCCGCACACAGGCGCCGGAAGATTAGTGTGCGCCGAGAGGCGCCAATAAGGGAAAAATTGAAAAAACAATATAATAAATTGATTACTTTTTCATAAAATTAAAGTTTTACACCAGTGTCTACAATAATAATCTCATAAATATTTCCTCGAATTTTAATATTTTAAAATATGATTCATTGGCGATTTCAAGGAGAGTTAATACTTTTGTATAACGTATGACGTTTCGAAACTACAATATGTCTTCATAAACATCGCAGATGAGGGGCTTCCTACAGTTTAATTCCATTGGCGAACAAAAACTATGTAAATATTTCTGTACCACGGCCTTGCCATTTTTTCTATAGAATAATATTTGTCTTTAACTAAAAACAATAAAATAATTATATTAAAAAATAGTATATGTATTTGTAGACGCTGTTGCTCTCATGCGGCCAACCATCCCAGGGTTTTCCGACTATTTTATCTCATGGCAAACATAAATCATGAAAATAACTAAGCATACACTTTTTCATTTAATTTAATAATAATAAATTGTTTATTCGATAAAAAATTCTGTTATTTGTAACCATTTTTTTTATTGAGCTATTACTGTCCCTGACGTAACTTGACATTGGTAGCCATATTGGATGCTTATTATATTGTTAGCTATAGAAAATTTTACGCATATGCTCGGCAGTCTTTTTCTTTGAATAAATAAAGGAAAATGTGGAAAGAATTATTGAGCAAAAACAACACCGTATGTGACAAACACCGAATTTTATCTAAGAAATCTTAAAAAAGAGCCTATTTATAGTTTTGTTAACTACAACTAAACATTCAATTTGGTGGCGGATTTCCTCATAGGCGCTCCCATAAGGCGCTCCCATTAATTCTGGGGGCCCCAAAGTTCAGTTCTTAAAACATTTTTTTTTCTTAGCAAAAATAATCAATAATTTAGCAGTATTCCTTAAATTGAACTGGAAAATGAGGGAACGGAGGCTCAAAATTGAATTGTGTCTGGGGTCTCTGAAGTACTAAATCCGCTACTGTATTTATATTAAGCTTGATTTTTGGGAGTATTATAATAAATATACTTCACAAGGTTTTCAAACTTTCGCAATATTAACGTGTACTGATAATGTTAAAGGGATTTCTTGTTAAGTATAAATCGTGTAATATTCAGTTTAATTTTCTCTTAGAATCCTTTCTATCCTAAATATTTTTCACACAAAATTAAATCTGCAGAAATTGCAGTTTATTGCAATAAACAAAGTAAATCGCTATGATTTCTCCCCACAGATAAATTTTCTGAATGCTGAACATTGGGTTATTTCGCTAATATCCAGGGGCGTTGTCCATATGGCCAGATTGTGCGGCGCACACGGGCGCCGGATGATTAAAAGCGCCAAGAAGTAAAAATATAAAATAATTAATTTATTAAAAGAATTCCATTTCTTAAAATAGACATTATATAACATATAACAATATAAGTGATACAGGGGCGCCAATTCTGCACACAGGCGCCGAACACTATTGGGCCGCTACTGCTAATATCGATAGATTTATCCATTTGTCCACGTTTTGCAACTAAACTATAAAGTTATGGAACAAACGATGGTTATACTATTGCAATTTATATCATTGTTTATCAACATTCTTATCAACTAAGCAATATGTATGTTGAACACTGCCCAGAAGTAGGCTAATTGCAATGCCATTGACCGTGGTAAGCCATTATGTCACACGCTTAACATTTTGTTGTCGGATTTATTCAAATTTCCCACTCGATTTGGATTCGCTCTTATTTTCACAACAATGGCTTTCAATGACGAAATCTGTAATGGCGTCGTTTCCGCCTGGCGGGAAACAAAGGTGATCACTTTTTTTGTATTTCCACATCGATGGACGAATGCTGGTACACGGCAGCAATTTAATCTACAACATTGGTAAATTCAATCGTTGCGATGATAAAATTGATCAAATTTGTACGTGGCATAATATATTGACCTTCATTTTGGTTGATTTTTAAATTAAGATCATTTTTTTTTTGGGAAATCTTCAAGCTATTTCTTTGTTTACATTATTACCATCATTATGTAGTATTTATATATACCAATAAAGCATTGTGTATATCTCTAGCTCAGGGGCTTTCAACATTCTTATCTTCGCGCCACTCCAAAGTATAGAATTTAAAAAAAAATGAGCCTTTGAACTAATTGATAAAACAATTTTAATACCACAACCAAACGAAATGTGGCCATTGTTCATTTTTTAAGCAAATATTAATTAAGTTTACGGAATGTCAACAGTATAAGGGCGCTTGACGCGTGGTGTGAGTGAGACGGAGTATGTTAGAAGGAAACGGCAACAATACAAACCCTTGTTATTGTTAAAAATTATATTTCTAGACCCAGGGCTTTTTAAACATTTTTTCTTCACGTCACACTCGAACCTATAATTGAATTTTATAGAAATTGATGCAAGTATTAATTGGTTTTTATTTTTTTTCGGTACTCGGGTTGAGAAACACTGCTCTAGTCATTATGTCACTAATTGTGTTTTTGATTATAAATATATATCATCGTTTTATATGTTACAGTGCCATAAAAGAAGCAAAATGTTGCAGCAAATATTGAGGGAGATGCGAGTGGCTCCGGAGATTCTGGCAGAGTTGGACGAAACTCACAAGCAAACGCTCTTCTGCAAGATGAGGGAAGAACAGGTACAAGACAATTATTCAATACGAATTATTTTGTCAATCGCTTAATGATTCAATGATCTATAGAATCGTGCAATAGCAATTGTGAAACTTGTTTTTTTGCACGGTTTGATATTTATGTCACTGTCGCAAGATGATAAAAAATTGCATCGCAAATTTATAATCGAAACTCTGCAGGGTTCTATTATTATTTTTGGCATTGAAATAGTCCACCGTTTATGTAATTTCGTGCCGGATCGATTATATAGATCATGGCTTCTTAAAGCGATTTTTTTCTTCAATTTTTATCGTCTAACCACTGCGGTACATGAACCGTCTTCAGTGATATTAAAAAATATTTTTTGCTGAAAAAAAAATGTATATAGTGAATACTCGTGCATGAAGTTGCATTCCGAGTAATTTTATGAAAAAAATATTATAAAAAATACGTGACTCAACGAACCTTCATATAAAATCATGGCTCACCTTTTACCATTTAGTTTGACAATGATGTTTTCATGCCTCACTGTAATATTAATGTAGAAAATGTACTAAAAAAAATTAGCTAATGCATTTTATACAAATTTCCTCAATATTATTCAAGGATATAATATAATTATATATAAATTAAATTAACTGTTATCAATTTATTAACATATTTTTGTAGGATGTGGTAAAAATATATTCCACATCCGTTACATATTATATATTAATATTAAATAATAAAATATAATTGTTTACAGATCCGCAGATGGAGCATTTGGGATCAAAAATTGTCCAAACAAGAAGATCTAGGCATAACAATAAAGCCGACAATTGAAAAGAAAATTGCACAAAAGAAAACGGTGAATTTCTTACTCGGAGAAAACGGAGAGCCTTTAGTAAGTTCCGACACAATCGACAAAAATATTTTTATAAATATGACATTTTATATAAACGCGTTCAAAGTACAAAGTATAATCAACTAGGTCAGTAATTATGAGATAATTAATTAATTATGTATCAATTTGTGTATCAAACGCATTAAAATTAATTTATTATAAATAAAGAGTTCATTAAGTTCACTATAAATAATTATCATATCATAAAATGTTTATTTTATTTGTTTATAGGTATGGATAATGGGTGAAAATGAAGACGATAAGACGATCGAGCAGATATTCGAAGAGGAAGCTTTGGAAAAAGCCAGGAATCAAGCGTTGAAAGAAACCGAAGAGCTGCGCAAATCCGTCGAGCGTGAACTCGGTGATCTGATCGACTACAATAGCGATCAAATGAACTCAATGGAAAAGGTTAAAAATACGTTCAATGAATACGGAATACATTATTAATTGATTCATCGACAATATTGTCGTCGAATCAGTCGATAATTATATATTATTTTATCTTTTTAGGATTGTATATTATTGAAACAGCTAGAAAAAATAGAAGATATATACTGTACAGTCGATGAGCTTAGAGAAAAGATGAAAAACATAACGCCCGATAACAAATCGGACGATATTTCATGCGACAATGGGAATAAAACGTTGGATTATTCAAAGAAATTTCAAAGCAACACTAATTATAAAAATAATATCACTAATTTCAATTTAATAGAAGGAAAGCGAGAGATTTTGCAGGTAAATATGCGTTTGTTATGCATCATTTTGATCCGCAGCAATCTCGTTCACTAGTTTTTTTATATAAACGAGACTATACTGATCATTATCCATCCATTTTATGCTCGGAAATTTTCAATATCTTTTATTCTGACAATTTGCAATGACTTTAATAGATCCATCAATAGGTATGTTGACAGTACACGTCCGATAGTACAAGTCAAACTCATTGAAACTGCACTCGTTACCCATTTTTCTTACACGATTTACAGAACATTTCAAATGATTCACATACCTGATTTATCATATAGAATTAATGATGTCAGTCTTCGCTTAGTGGAGTGCCGACAGTGTATAATCTTCCGCCACCTGTGTGCGCCGCACAATCTGGCCATATGGACGGCGCGCCCCTGTCTTCGCCATAATAATTTGCTATGCTCTTATATTTCTTTCAACCTATCAAATTATTTTCAGTCTCTCGGCTAAAGTTCAAACTTTTTGCATTTTATTTTTGAGTAAAAATAATTCACGGTGAGAAATGAATAAAAATGAACTCGAAAACGAGCAGGATCTCGTGATCCATAAATTTATATGAACAGGATGAAATAGAGAAAAAATCCTGTTCTGATTCTTAAAATTAAAGATATTCCCAGTCGTTTAAAGACCAGAATCGCAGACCATTAACAAATAATAAATTTGTCTTTGTAATAACTTTTATCATGGTTAAACACACGAAGAATGTAATTTTATTAACAAAAATATTACTTAGGCAACGTTCTGGTGTGTTCTTTGCTTTTCTTGTCTCAAATGTTCTGTCCTCTTGGTCCTTTGAGATTGTACCCATAATTTTCCATCATTGTCAGCATATTGTCGAAGATATTAATTAGGTTTTTTGTATTTATTAACCCATCTTATGCGGGTAACGTAAATCACTGTATTTTGGTCGGTAAATGTAATCTCCGTAATACTCATGAGGAAACTTGTACTTAAACCCATTCAAGACGTAAAAAGAGTTAGGAAATCGAAAAGCATCTTGTTCGTTATCTATCTTTTAACCAACCCGAGAGAGGCTATGAAACTGTTACTGTTGGTGGTGGTATTAGCAATTGTGTTGATTAGCTATCAGAACTAGTAGATGATTCAGAAAATGCAATATCTCAATCATCTACTATGTGTTGTTGTCAATCGATGATGAATACACGATAGAGATTAATACATTTTTTTCACAAATATCACAATAACATTACGTTTAAATAATAAAGAAACTAGTAACTCAGCTTAAACACAATGGAACTGAGAGCGAGGTTGAAGGAAGACCGATATAAAAACAACAAAATGTTGATACCCGAAAAAACGCGACAATAATGGTGTCAACTCACCGAGGTATCATCGAGGTTCCATTTTTCTCAAAGTTACAAAATTTCATGACATTTGTTTGACAAAAACTATCAATCAGGCGAAACATGTCATGGAACAGTAATTTTACGAGAATTGATCGAACGGTGAATGATAAATGCAAAAACAAAAACAAAATGATTAATGTGAATTTTTTTGTATATTTCAGGAAATAAATTCAAACAAAGATCACAAAGTGTCTGCCAAAGTTGCTCTGTGGGAAAGACGTGTGACAGAGCAAAGGACTGGAGAAATCCTTCGAGGTTTACGTCATCGTCAAGCGCAAGTATTGCGTGAAGCTGAAGAAATTGCGAATGCCCAACAACTTCTCTGGGAGGAACAAGGTTATTATTTATCTCAGTTTTTTATTTGTGATATATTATTTTTTATATTTAATATTAATTATATTGTACTTTAGAGAGAAAAGCTAAGGAAGCCGAAACACAAATGCGTGAAATAGCAAGACGTGCACGTGAAGAGCATAGGCGTTCGGCGTTGTTGAACAATGACAAAGAGGTAGATGCCCCGAATACCGATATGCCCAGTTTGGATATAGATATTTGTTATATGGATCCGTCGATAAACATAAGCGACAAGATGAAACCGCCCAGTAAAGATGCGATCGTTGAATGGTTCAAAAATACAGAGAAACCTCGCGGCGTAGGCATCGATGAAGACGGTAATCCGGCAAAATGGTTCCACGGTCAGTACATTATTATTGATAGTTGTTCATGTTAATATATAAATTATTTTGCAACATTTTTATTTTATTTTAAAAGGTCTGATAACTCGTAACGACGCTGAAAGTTTGCTACAAAACTGTGCAGAAGGATCGTATTTGGTCCGAGTGTCCGAACGTATTTGGGGATATGCGATATCTTACAGATCTGACGAGAGGTGTAAACATTATTTGGTTGACGCATCGAAAAATTCGCATTATCAATTTTTTGGAGAACATCACGTTCAACATAAAACATTAGGTAGAATATATTGATTTTTTTATTATTACTCTTTTAGGTTGAGTCATAAATAACTACCGATTTAGGTAGACAGTTACTATTGTTTGGATTTACTCGCAGTAAGTTACCCGACAAGGGGATTTTTGTTTTCACTAGATAGATAAGTGGCCTGTCAGTCATT
>JAGXCT010034591.1:0-17557 GCA_022495035.1 Philopotamus ludificatus
AACAATATTCACGGGCGTGACATTTTTTCCGCTCGCATCCGGTACGATGTGCCAAGCGCGAATGAAACGTATACTAGTGAGACGTGTCGCGGGAATGTGGCCGTCGGTCTATCGGCGGCGGGACATCGCCGGGTGTGCGTGTCATTTACGCGTCATATTGTTTAGTTAAAAAAACCAATATATCGACCAACTTATGGAACTATTTTTATTCTTAGAATAATCATCATTTTTTAAATAATGTCAAGATATTGATGAAGATTCCATTAATATCTTGAAATGCTTGGGGTTTTTTCCCATTATAAATAGATCCCCCTCGGACGACGCGGTTGATTTCGAGCCGCCGCGACGGATCGGCTAAATATTTATTAATATGGATTATAAATTAACCTGATATTTTTTAATCTAATTCAAAATAAATGTATTCATTTGTTAATAAATTTAAACAATTGAATCCAATGATTCGTCGCAAACTGTCAAATTTAGCACAGCTTTCAAAATGTATCCTGTCTACGGACAAAAACTAGACCCAATACTTTCACGTATGTACAAAAAAATAAATAAACATAATAATACATAATGTATAATCTTACCTTGCATTCAGCAACACGTAGAGGACATCATTTTTGCGATTATTTCGTAGTTGTGTATTGTGTATATGTATGTGTTGTTGATAAATGTGGTATTTTATCAGTTTTATTTATTATTTAATAAAGCTCTAAACACGTTTATCTTAATATGCCAATAGAATATGTATTAAAAATGAATTTTATTTAATCGATTTGACAATGGCACGCGGCATTTCACAATCGCTCTCATTGGCGGAGACGCTAACGTGCATATTTACTGTTTCGGTAATGCGCTTATCATTACCCTGCAAATCGACAATTCATCTTGGCTTACGATGACATGTATATAATATTCGGCGGTTAATCGACTGGAATTAGATTATTTTTTAATATATAATGCCGCGATCCATCAATTTTTATCATAAATGATATATTATTAATAATTTTATTAATATTACAGGAAACCCAGGGTGTGTGCGTGGCAACGTATGGTTCGAGTGCCGATTTTCCAGCTTTTTACACGAGAAAATCTGGATTTAAATCGCCGTGCTTTGTGGAAAGCCCACTTGATGCTGCAAAAATGGTCAAGTCCGTTATTGACCTGAAAATACGTTCCGGGCTTTTGATTGCTGTCCCCGTACCCGAAGAATATTCTATGGACGGTCCGTATCTATGGTTTCCGAGTTTAATTTATTTTTATTACGTATTTTATAATTTTGTTGTTTTAGAAAAGTTGATCGAGGACGCGATTGAAAAGTCTTTGCGGTTGGCAAAGAGCAAAGGAGTCCGCGGAAAAGAAATAACGCCGTTGATCCTGAGCGCCGTCGCCGAAATAACCAAAGGAAAATCTCTACAAACTAGTATCCTTTTTACGGCGTGATAAATTTGCATTTTTAATGCACAAATTGAAATTTAATATGACATTATTTTATGGTTATTATTAAATGGATGGGGTATAAAAAAATATTTATGATTTTTGATACAACGCGAGGTAATAAAATGTGAAGTATTTTATAACACAGTTAGCAATTTTATTATACCTTTTAAGGACGATATTTTCAACGAAACATCATATAAAACTCTCTGAAATTAAATTTCGCCATATCCGCATCGCCCACTGTAATATATAATCTTGCGAGTAAATCTTCGTTTAATTTTTAATTTATTTTTCGCTGTTTAGGAAATGTATATCTATTATACATGCGAATTTTATGGTCTTTTTAACAATATTGGAATTTAATTTATTTAAATACATAGACTGTTTATAAACAAATGGTAACCAACAATAATGGTAAATATAAGTAACCAAAAAATGGTAAATAAATGTATCAAATTGCTCATATTTTAATAATATGCTCTCAGTTTTATCAGTATAATATTTTTTTGAATATTTGTATTTGCTATTTATGATATCTGGAACCATCAACCATTCTTTTGTAACACTCTTCTAATGCAAGGGGGATGTGACTCCTATTCTAAGCCATGAGGACTATATCTTTCTATCTTGAACAACGCTGGATCATTTGGACAATTATAACCAATAACAATAAACTTTTCTATAGCGTTCCCTGCTATAAAGCAGGGTTTTCTATAGCTTGTGCGAGTAGTCTCTTCTATAGTACCCCCTTCTAGAGTGCTGTTTCAGTGCTGATCAAATCACATATTTAGTGAATATGTAAAACATTGCCGCGCGAAATAAAGGTACCTTTTGGTTAACACCAAAATATAACAAGGTAATTTTAAAATATGTGAATAAAAATTATCTGATGTATTAATTTCGTTCAATTTACAAAATCCAATTCAAAAGATCTTACCCCAAAAATTGTATGGATGCATAGTGTTTTATAGGGTGGGTTGCTATAGCGTGATCCCTATCTCGGCGCTATAGGAGGGATAACTGCACTACCAGTCTCGATATGTCGTTTGAATCCCACCTTAAGATATGTCTTAGAAAATGATAATGGAATCCTGAGCATGCGACGGCAACACCCTCATATTTTTAACAAATATTCTGTCTTGTCTTCCTAGAAATATCACGATTCTTCCGTGTACAGCAGACTAAATCATTGTTGATCAACCTAACCTAAATACATAATTATGGAGTCGAGTAACGTTTTTTGTATTTAAGATGTTCTTTAAACTGAAATTTACTTCCATAATCCCACTGGAAAGAGTAGCCATGATTAGAAGGACATTGTGCCAGATCTCGGGCGGGTCTCAGGATGTACGAAGAAAAATCGTGCTGACAAACCGGTGCTAATTTGGACTTACTACTACTTTTACTACTGGTATTACTTTAGACAAAAGCATCTACGACAGTTGGATATCATGGGGAGTAGAATTCTTAGACGAATATTTGGGAGCCGTATTCGGCGATGAGGAGCTGTATCAACTATACAAGGATATACTGGACACAGCTGTCGTCAGAGTGATCGGACTCCGATGAGCCAATCGTGTGTCAAAGATGCGGGACAGTCAGTCGCCGAAAAGGCCTATGGTTAACAAGTCTTTCTGTCCCCGGAGGAAAGGAAGACCAAGGCTAAGGTGATTGGGCTGTGTACAGAAGGACACTGCATTATTTAAACATACCAGAAGATGGAGTGACGTGACGGCAGACTGAATATAATGGAGAAGGGTGTCGGATGAGACCAGGGCTCTATACTAAGACTGTTGCGCTCTCGGTGAATGAATGAATGTTAAAGAATCTACAGACAAAACATGTAAAGAACAAAGCAGTACTTCAACTTATTCACAAGGAACCCTAGCTTCGAACATATCATTCAGGAACTGATGTATCGCCTTCTGCAAACCATCCTAAAAATAGAAGACAAATAGTGTTGATCCTACCTTCTTCAACGTCTAAATACGTTGTAGTAGATAACATCTACTGAGATTATGGTAGACGTATATTTTATGAAGTGGTGTGATGACAGCATCAATACATTTGCTTTAGATCCGCCTGTATGTCTTCTGTGCTAGAATAATTGTCGTTTTTCCGTTTTGATTGTACTTGTACTATAGATGGTAAGATGTCAGGCTGTAGTGCATTCTCCGACGGAATAGAGGTCGACAACGGTGCAGTGGTCACGTATAGGCCATTACAGTATTCCGTCGATGTCCCTAATGGCTTTGTCATGTCGGTCAATCTGTCCAAGATTCGGACAGAATTAATCTAAGAGTATTAACATATTCATATTTAATACAATATATGTATCATATAATCGTCGGTACGTCTATTATTTTATAAAATTATTTAGAAAAATGTTGCGGTAATGAATAGTTATCCAGTGGTAATACCCTAATAAACAATTTCATTATTCTAATGCCATGTCATTTAATTAATTACAGTGATTTATAAAACAGTAGCTTAAACGCTTAGTATATCGTCTGCTTTATTATTTTTGTCTACGAACTTCGTTAGAAGTACTTTGCACTGCGAAGAGTTTCCTTTAATAATTTTATGTATTTCTTCTTATATAATATTTAATTTTAAATATATCTACTGGAGTATTTGTTCGTCTCTCTCGAGGATTAGCAGTAGCACGTTCCAAATTCCTTGGACCGTAGTTTACGAGTCAGATGTTTCTGCAACTGCTGATTCTACCTAGCTGCACTTGCGCACACTCGAGTGCACCTGAGACGATAATACGAATGCTCCAGATAGTAACAAAATCAAAATGTTTGTTTAGCGCGAATTTATGATTAAATCCCATTGCACAGCTAGACGGATATGGCGCGTATATATATATCATACCTACTTAATTAAAGATGTCCTCTAAAATGTTCTTCTTCGAGTAATTTCTTTTTATATATTTTCTTTACATTCCCGTCTCAGACATGGCATTGATAAAAAATAACGCCAAAGTCGGTGCTCGAATAGCCGTTGAATTAAAAAAATTAGAGAGGAGCCCTCCCCCTTCGCGGGGTGGCGCCCGCTCACTGCAAGAAACTTCGCAAGGACAAAAAGAAAAGTTGCAAATTAATCTTGATACTGTCGTCCGTCTTTCTACAGAAAACAGCATTTTTCTTCGAGAGCAAACTAAAAGAGAAATATCTCCGGTAATAATCGGCGGCTCCAACGTGGATTCTACAATAAAAATACTGGAACCAGAGATCACGGTGAGTTTTTCTTCATTCTATCCACATAAACATATATCATTTTATGACTGAAAATTTTATTTTAACACTCGTTATTATTTTTTATACTTTTCGCGCGGATAATAAATATTAAAATGTGAATAAAAACTCGATAATTGTTTTAGATCTATGCAGATTTTTGTATTTATATCTGCATTTTTTAAAACGATTTTTCCATATTCTCTCAGCCGGCGTATATTGTCATTTTCCCTGAAAGCCTCTCAAGTTATCGGCTGAAGCTTCTCTGCAACATTCGCAATAGTCGCCGAAACAAAAATTCGCCGAAATATTTATCATATTTTTATTATTTGCTATAGAAACAATTTTTAATCTTTTCCATCAAGCTATACATGGTTTTATCTAAAAAAATTATGCTTCAGTGGTATTTATAAGAATCTATATAATTTATATTAGGGGTAAAATTTGGAAAACTAAAATAAGACTAGAAGTTTTTTTTCAATGCAATTAACGAGGATGAAGAATCTAAAACGATGATAAATTATAATTAATGATTATTATATAAAAAAAATACTTTAAAGGTTCACTTAATAACTTAATCTTTAGATGAAATTTCTTGGTGAATGTAATTTACGTTTTTAAAAAACCACTGCTTGTTCTCTCAAGTTCAAACTGGAACAATTACTGCACCAGACGCTCCTCAAGCTTGTCAGCTATCGATTGGAGTCATCTTAATTTATATTCGTCAATGGATATTGGAGTGGTGAAAAAAATTCAAAATGTTCCAATATTGGAACACCGGGTAAAAATGTGTTTAAGTGCTTTATATAAATCTGTGATTCAGATAGTTACTTACTAGTTTTCATTTTTTCTTATTCTTTGTCGTTATTGTCAAGGGTATGCCTTTAGGCCACTTTTTCTTCATGCTAAAGATCCCGTCGTATTTTTATTATAATATATATTATTGTTAAAATAATAGTTAAAATAAGGGCTTAAAATAAAGATGAGTGAATTTAGAGGAAATATGAAGGTTCAGAGGGTTCTGTTTTTTTTTAATATTGATAAGGAATTTGAGGAAAGAAGACGAGAGATGTAAAATAGTCAATTTTTTTAATCATTATGTTATAGCTTTTTTAATGAGATATAATTGATAGATTTTTTGATCTGAGGGAGATGTTAAGTTTTTGTTTTTAGTCTGCTAAAATGTTGACATTTGGTCCTTTCAGAATATATTTATATATTAATCAAGAATTTGTTTTAGGGAGATAAAGAAATAATTCTATTTCTTGATCTACGGTTGAATTCAGTTTTTTTTTAGGTTTTCGAAATGAATACAAGGATACTCATATTATTTTGCTTTAAATAATCGTATTATATTAATATACGGTTTAACTCATTTACATAAAAATATCGATCGAAATTAAAAATCGTCGAGATGAAAATTCTATTAATTTCAAATACGATTAGCATTTTAATATTTCGGCAAATATAATATTAGTATTTGTATGTACATAAATTGAAGGCTCGCTCGCAGATGTGCTACCGCTCTGAAAAAAAAATATAATAATGATATAGTTTTTCGCTATTTTTACCGCATTTTTATATAAAGTTATAAAAAACCCATATTTGTTTTGAATTCGATTTATTAGTTCACTCTTCACTCGAAATACATTATTCGATAATTTTTATTTTGATAATATAATATAATATAATACGTATCATACATAATAATATATAGGAAGCTATTATACAACAGATACCTCTCTACTCTTTATTCATGTATTTACATATAAATTTGTGAATATCTACATATACGCTCGGGCGCGAGCACGCGCGCGGATGCGCGCGCGCTCTCGCCCGCACACCCTCGCATACTCTAAAAACTGTATATAATAATTTCATTCTCCGCGGGTCGAACGACCCCCGAGTCGACCGCGACCGGCGAGGTCGCGACGCGGAAAAGTTTTTTTTACGTATAACTATATAATTCTCCAAGATACAACGTAGTAAAAATATATTCAAACGAATGGACGCCGATCGACGGTCGCGACCGCGTCGGCCTACTTCGACTCCGTTAAATTTTGATCGGGGATTTTTTTTTCTAAAAAAAATTACGGCTACAATATTAAAGCTTTTCAATCAGATGTCTCACGATTATATAATTTTGATATTTCAAATACATAAATATTCGTATATATATATATATATTGTTTTTTTTTTTTTTAAATATATACAATAATTAATCAACAAGGTAAATTGAATATTTCTAAAGTTTATCTTTAAATTAACGACGAAGGTTCTTAAAATTGTGAGGGGAGGGGGGGATTTTTTTTTAAATCGGGCCGCGGCGAAACACATAAATCGTTTGGAATGGGGGGGGGGAGGGGGATCGGGGAAAACTAAAAAAAATCTAAACCGAACGCGGGCGGGCTAGACTTCGCGCGGCTCGATCGATTCGACGGGGGAGGGTTTATTCTATTTTTTGTTACACACTTTAGGCACTACGTAATTAAGCTCTGGTCCCGCGACGGCCGGAGATCGAGGCGAACCGTCGCTCTTCCGGCGCGAGCTTTCGGATCGTCCTCGGGCGGCGGGCCGGGAGTCGAAAGATCGGTCGAAAACTTTCCCGCTTCGTCGCGACCGCGGTCTTTCCGACCTCCTTTCGACGGTCGGAGGCGACGGCGGCGGCGCCCGACGTCGCGGGCGATCGCGACGGGTCCTCGAGGGGAGGGGGACGATTCGTTTCGAATCCGGTCGGCGTCCGCGGCGCGACGGGGGCCTCGCTCGCCGGCGAACCGCGACCCGAAGAGGGGGCCGTCGCGGCGAGAGGTCGGAGCTTCCCGAGCCCGAGCCGGGAGGCGGCGGAAGCGCCCGCCGCTCGAGTTCCGGCGGAGACGGGGCGGGGCGCCGGGGCTGTCGATAATTTAGGATAATTTGGTTCGTCCTCGGGCGTTTATGCGATAATTTTTACGACGTCCCCCGCAGCGGCGAGGCTCGAGCGCGCGCGAAGACGACCGGGGCGGCGAACGAATCGTCCGCGCGGTCGACGCGACGGTCGATCGCGCTCCGCGGAAGAGTCGACGGGGGGCGAAGGCGCGGCCCGGCGGCGCTTAGAGGAAGGCGAGGCTCGCGCGGCCGGCACGCGGCGGGGGGGCTCAGGCCTCGGGCGCCGCCCGCCAGCGCCGGCCGAACAGCCGCTCCAGGTAGTACGTTAGTCAGATGGAGGTCGCCGCCGGGGGGCCCGGGGGGGCGCGCGCCCGGCCCGGCAGCTCGCGCAGCTCCAGCGCCTCGTCCGGCAGCAGCGCGCAGCCGCTCGTCGCGTCCGAGTCGCGCCGCTGTCCCATCCCCTGCCCCATCCCCTGCCCCGGGCCCAGGAGGGCCTCGCGCTCGCCCACGCGGACCGTCCCGTTCGCGCTCACCGTCGGGACGCCGCCCTCCGCGGCCGCGTTCGCGCTCAGCTCGCTCTGCAGGATCTTGATCTTCTGGATCATCTCGCGGATCTCGTAGCGCAGGATGCCGAGGAAGCACAGCTTCAGAAAGGCGATCACGCAGTAGCCGAGCACGAAGAGCACGTCGGCCGTGTGGCGCACCCAGGCGAGCAGGCGCTCGTCGCAGGCGGCGCAGGCGCGCGCCCGCCGCAGCAGCTGGGGCCAGGCGGGCGGGGGGGGCAACAGGCTGGAGTTGGCCCGCCGGCCTGCGCGCCAGGGATGCGGCGGCCCGAAGTCCCTGGCGCCGGCGACGCCGCAGCAGCGCGAGTCCCGCTGCAGCCGGTCCCAGAGCGCCGTGAACTCGGGCTCGGCGCCGTGTCGCGCGAGAAGCGCGCGCGCAGGCCGGCTTGAGCTCGCGGCAGAGCTTTCGAGGCGGAAGACCAGAAGACGCCGACGGCCACGTCGTCGAGCAGCAGCGCCAGCATCATGAGCCAGTAGGCGTTGAGCGCCGCTCGCTGAGGCGCAGGGCGCCGCGCAGCCCGCCCAGCAGCCCGGCCTGGGCTAGCAGCGCGCGCCGGCGCACAGCAGGCTGGGCTGGTGCAGCCGAAGCCGGGCACGAGGCGGCGCTGGTAGTCGCCCACGAGCGTGCGGCCGGCCACTCGCAGAAGACGAGGACGGCAGCAGCAGCCCCCGTTGCACGTAGATCCAGAGCCGTAGTAGCGCATCGCCTTGGCGGCGTTGCAGTCGGCGAGCAGCGCGTTGAGGTCGGCGGGGCCGCGCCTTGGGGCCCAGCGGGCGGGAGCCGCCGGCGCGTGCGGGCCGCCCGAGCGTCGCCGTCATCACTCGGCCCGCCGGCCCGCCCGCCCGCGCGCCCGCCGAGCCGCCATACTCGACATCGGCCGCCCTCCGCCCTCCGCCCTCGCCCTAGCCGGAAGAGCGCATCGCCGTCGTCGTCGTCCTCCCGTCTCCGTGCGGCGCCGATCTGAAAAGAGAGAGAGAGCGATCAGTGGATTTCCTGAGGATCTTGCGAAGGCAAAGCCTCCCGCCCGTCGACGGTCGGTCGGTCGCCGCGGAATCCGAAAACGTTCCTCGAAGGGGCATTTCCGCCCCCGACTGCCGGGGCGCGCAATCGCTTCCGCCTCCTCCGCCGTGTCTGTCGCAACGATAAAGGTCGCCGTCTATAAGCGAAACGTTTTTCCGCCCGGGGCGGTCGCTGCGCGGGTCGTCGGTTCGGGATTCGGCCGCGAACCCTAAGGTACATTTCCAAACCCCCCGCCCCCCCGCCGTCGACGCGATGAGCGACGGCATAATTGTTGCCTTTAAGTACGCAGGAGCAGGGCGCCTTCGAAGTTATGTAGTTACTCAAAGACAACAACCGTGCGACTGCACCAATCGCCGCCCCCCCCCGCGGACGAGATGGTCCGCGAAGGCGTTCGGAAACGCGCCTCAATCGGTCGCTAGATTCATTTTCGTCCGGTGAAGTCCAAACGGACACCGGAATTGTCCGAATCCGACGCGCGACGACCCTCGCCTCCGAAGACGGCCCGCCGAAACGATAAGCGCGCTCTTCGCCCGGGGCGAGGGCGACTTCGCAAGCGTCGCCCGCAGAATCAACGACGACGACGAGTCGACGATTTTGCGCGATTTAAGGTGCGTTTCCGAACGCAATGAACGACGGCATATGAGCGGCCCCCTGCGCTCTTAAAGGCGATAATCATCATATGCCGTCGCTCGTCGTGTTGAGGGCGGGGGAGTTCGTAACCGCACCTTTAAGGTGCGTTTCCGAACCCCCGATCTGTCGACACGATGAGCGACGGCATATGTCGCTACCTACATTGCGTAGCTTCAAGTGCGCCCTGCCCCCTGCGCACTTAAAGGCAATAATTATTCATATGCCGTCGCTCATCGTGTCGACAGATCGGGGGTTCGGAAACGCACCTTTAGATCGATCGAAGCCCGAAGATCGGGCCGCGACCGCCTCGTCGACTAGGCCCGGAAACCGTTTCCGGCCCGCGTCGTCGCTCCTCCCGGTCGGAAATTTTGCGCCCGCGGCTATAAATCCAATCGAACGATCGAATTCGCCGAAACCCGTTTAAATTTCGCTTAAACGACCTTAAAAAAATTAAAAAGCGGTGACGACCCGAGCGAACGCCAAAATTCTAACGACGTCTCCCGATCTCGCCCCCAAAACGAACGAAAATCGGAAGAAACGCAAAATTTTCGCGATCGGAAATATTTTTAGTTTTCGTCTCTCGATGGAACCCCGCATTTTTTTTCCGCCCCCGCGTCTCGCCGAAAGAAAAACGATTTATTCGAAGACGTTTCGCGCCTAGATTGCGGTTCCGCGGAACGTCTTCGGACTCGCATCATCCTTAACTAATAAAATAAAAATCGTCCTAAAAATAATGTTGGGATTTTGTCGCGACGTCTCGATCCGACGCTTTCGATCGGACGCATTTTTGTCGCGAACCGAACCGGCCGTCGTCGACTCTCCGCGATGACCTCTGCCCGACCGTCGAAAGAGCGGTTTGGAATTTAATTAAAATAACAATTATCCCGCGGATCCCGTTTAGTTGGAATATTTGCTGGAAAATAAGCGACGCATCTAAATATAAAATTGAGACGTCCTCGTTAAAACGACGAAGACCCCGTCGAAATTATATATTATATATGAACGTTATCGACACGATTACATAAATTACTTTTTTTATTATTCCCCGCGCGATATGAAGTCTTTTCCTCTCCGTGGGCCAGACGTATTGGCCCAAACGATTTTTTAGCAAACAAGATTTTTTTTTATTTAATATAAGTCTAACTAATAGATTCGACTAAAAGTGAAAAGAGTTAATAATTATCCTACTTTTATAAATATAAAAAATAAATAACGGGGTAAAAAATATTTTATTTATATAAAACTACAAAAAATATTGAGAAATGACCCGCTCTACGCGTCCCTAAATGTTTAATCGAGGTGGAGGATTCCGTGTTGTTTCGCTCCTTTTTTTTACTCGCGTAGAATTTTTAGGTCCAATTTTTCGTCAACAGACGGGAACTGCCTCGCTTAATGTGCACACTTTTACTTATATATACAAATATATTACGTTATTTTGGATTATATTTAAATGGTTCTAGGAGTAAATTTAATTTCACGGCGCCCTTGTTATTGATTAGCGTAAGTAATTCGCCGTTTACCAAAATAATAATATTATGGTCGATATATTGAATCGTCCTATAATGTAAACATACACGTGTCACAGTGAGATGCGATTACGTTATTTGCGACCGTGTTCGTTCAGTCGGATAAATTAAATGTCGGAAACGAAGAATTCTTTCGGCGCTTCGGAGAGGAAGAATCGCTTCGAGAGCGTCTTTAGAAAAATTGCACAAATTTTCATATCGAATAAAGTAGCGTTGAACGGATATACGTATACAAATTGAATTTTCAGATTTGAAGGACAAACAGTTCGCTATTTACTGCGCAGAATATTCCCCGACGAGCAGATATTATTCTTCGATCTAATAAAAGTATTGAAAATTTCGCCGACGCGCGTTCGAACAAATTTGTCTGTTCAATATTGTTAAACCGTCAAAAGAATTTCGCTATCAAATATTCGTCCGTCGGACAAAGTCTGTTCTTCCACTTTCGGTAGTTTCTCGATATTTTGGAAAGTTGGCCCAAGTAATGGCCCGCATATCGAAGTTTGTGCACAAAAAAACCCACGCCAGACGGTCCACTTATAATTTGTTTATTCCAATGTTCTTTTGCGGCGGACGAATGTTTTCGGTTTGATAACAAATCCGAACGGTTTAATTCGGGCCGCAGGCTCCGCCGGTGGTGCCACCTGTTGCTCGTCGTTAATCCGGGACCGACGTAAATTTTCAGCGGCGCAATTTTAGTATTCGCGGTTGAACTTAATTACCCGCGTATCGATAGCTGTGGATCTGATCTGTTCCGAGTGAACGACATTTATGATCTAATTGAATGTCATAAGCAGCACTAGTGTAGTTAATCATACACGGGTCTTGAGAGGGAGATAACGCCGCGTATGTAGTGGTTGTATAGCCGAATATGTGGACCATGTCGCGACGAGGAAGGTATTAGGCGTCTTACAGACATAATTTAGTATGTATGTACGAACAGAGTATCGTATAATAAGCGAATATATTGATTTATAGATAAGATTTGTTGTTTAAGCATTGAAACCTGAACAAAATTAGTAATTATTTTCCTAATGATAATTTAATGTACAGGTAGGGTTAATCCATGTTTTTAATGAGAGCGTTTGTAGAATGCTCATTTGTTAGTTAATCTCAATTAGCGCCGTTTATGTAAATACGAGACCGTTTGTTTTATTCACCCAAATTAATATAAAGCGTTGCGTTTTCCTAATCCGACAATTCTATTATTTTCCATCTTCCCTAATAGCTTTCGCGGCTAGGACTTAACCGTATCCTCGTCCGGGTAAACAGGGGAAGCACGCAAGCAAACGAAGGCGTAATCTTGAACCAATTTATTTCGGATTCGCTGCAAAGTCAGGTGTATTTTTTATATTACGACGTGTATGAAAAATAATGGCAGGAAAATTTTCTTATGCGAAATATTTACCGCAAAATATTTTTAGCATACATTGTAAATTCATTGCGCATCACACCCGATACGACGTAAATCATGATAATGTTGTTATTGGGGAAAAAAAATAGCGCGCGAAACTTTTTTTTTTGTTGCCGGGTGTTGACATAATCCGCGGTGATGTAAAAGGAGTGGCGGAGCGAAGGAGTAAACAAGCATCGCCAGCTTCCTGCACCTATCACCGCCAAAGGTGATGTAGAATGTGGCACATTCCGCTAATGTGTTTTGTGGCCTTCTTCCAACACAATGGATGTCATTTACCCGCTCGTAGCGTAAATCTGTTCACTTTTGACGCTAAACGCTCGAAACGCAAGGCTAGACGTTTCAGGGCGGCGGTGGTGGCGGTGGAGGTTGGTGAATGAAGATCCAAACCCGACTGGAGTGAGAGTGGAGTGCTGTATATACCTTGAAGATTTTCTTTTCATAAGTGAAAAATAGACCGCTTGGGCTACATTGCTCAAAGTGAGGTAATAGTGTTTTTTAATCATTGCATTACCGAGAAAAAAATATGTTTTCGTTGCCAATTTTTGTACTTGTATAAGAGAAAATTCAGATTAATCGGAGAAGCATATATGCGACTACGTTTTTAGATAATGAACATAACAGAAGTACACATATCTGGGTTACATGGATTTCAACGGTAATGAACCCAATATTAGATGAACGATTTTACTTGGGATCACATTAAATGCATTATTTTCTCTGAAGCACCAAAAGGACAGAATCATAACGAATACATCATTTTGTGATTTGTTGCTGGAGACATATGTTTTATCAAATGTGCAACAGCTCTAGTGTAGAGTGCTGACCTTTCCCAACCCCATTCTCCATCTCATCCAATCTTCCGCTACGCACCATCTTCCGTACACAGTCTAACCAACTCTGCCTTGTTTTTCCTTTCTTCCGTAGACAAGAAGGATTGTTAACCAAAAGTCTTTTCGGTGATTGACTGTCCCTTATCCTTGACACGTATATCCCTGTATAGTAGGTATAGTTCTAGTTGCTTGTTGCGTCGGACACGCCATTCCCCGTTGTGGAATTCAGCTCTAAATATCCATCTTAGAATCCTCTTCTCCAGGATATCCAATTGTCGCTCATCTTGCTTTATCAGAGCCCAACATTCTGATCAGTATAGACGAAAAGAGGATCATGTAGGGCTTGGATTTGATCTTCTTTGGGATGAATCTCGTCCTTAAGTCCAAAGTAGCAAGATGGTTCTTCTTCGGACTTCATTTTCGGACGTATATTTCAAACTACATGAAAGATGATCCTTGAAGGGGGCATACAGTTATGCTTAACTCTCCGAAAGTTGATGCAAAATGAAAAAATGCTCTGTATTAAGTTATATTGGTGATCAGGGCCATGTGTCCGATTGGACTCTCCACTGAGAGGCCCGTGGGGGAAATACCTCTTTGAACAGCATGGAGTAGGTAGTAACGCGCGACGTTTGTGTAAGGAGAGGACCAGAGAACGTGACTAAAGAAATCCTTACAAGCGAACCCACAATAAATATATGCCGATGCTTTAAGGTTTCCTTAACTGATCCGTCATGGCGGCTCGAAAACAACCGCGTCGTCCGAAGGGGATCTATTTATAATGTAAAATAGACCCCAAGCATTAAAAATTGATTATTCTAATTATTCATGATATTCTTTATAATTAGGTCGATATTTTGGTCGACTACGTGTCAATCGCACGATTTCACTCGCACTCGACACTTCATACCGGATGCGAGCGAGAAAAAACATCGCACCCGTGATAACAGAA
The DNA here is from genome assembly GCA_022495035.1 of Philopotamus ludificatus. NCBI lineage: Eukaryota > Metazoa > Arthropoda > Insecta > Trichoptera > Philopotamidae > Philopotamus > Philopotamus ludificatus. Next base: position 14,487 of record JAGXCT010034591.1, read on the forward strand.
GCGAATATTGTTGTTTTTATTTTTTTCGCAATTTCAGACAATAAAGGTCATTGATTAATTATAATATTTATTCTTCAGGCTTTTTTAAACAAATACAAAAAGGTATTCGAGAAAAATCAAATACTTGGCGTCCCAAATAGACTCCATCGGCACGGCTAGGTGAAAGTTACGGTGGACAGTCAATAACTGACTGACCCAAATATCTGAGAAGAACCAGCTACTCCTTAGCCTGGTTCTAGTAAAGAAAGGATAAGTAGTAGGAGTTCCACGTTAATTCCCATTGGTCAAGGCCATTTTTTATACAAAATATGACGGCCTTCAGCTCAGATTAAAGATGATCCGTGATAAGTAACCTCTGTTTTTTTACCGCTGAATCGAAGATGGACTTGAAAAAGATCATTCAATTGAAGAGAGATCTAAATAGTAATGGTTACAAACATAAGAAGTTTGTCCTAATTAATCCTCGAGGTGTGCCAGAGCGTATTTTCAATCTTGTAGATGAAGGGAAAAAAATTCCGTCCTCGAATTTACTATTCTTCGGATACGTGTCAAGGATACGTGTCAAGAGACTGATAGGGATCGGGTATGTGGCGGAAATTAGAGAAAAGGGAAGATGCTGATTCAGATTCAGCTGAACAGATCAAATCAAAGACAGGCCGCAGCCTTGTAGTAGCTCTTCAAGGCGCTACAAGACAGGATCGCCCCCAAAGATGGTCACCATCTTCGAGATACGATTTTGACATATGTTTATCGTAAACTGATTTACATATTATATATATTAGATTATAAGAATAATCATGTGCACATTTATCTGCAAATTGATTGATTTTTAAATATAGTAAATTGATTATATCTTTTATTGTTAATTAAATAAATATTCGTGATGAGAGTTTTTCCCCTTTCGTTTGCCATTACGTTCGAAATCAAATATTCGATCCGGTTATGTTTTTAGCCGCATTGAACGGTTCGCAATCTCGCCGCCACAGTATAATTGGTTCGTGCAAGAGATCATTTTAAGAAAAAACAAACGGAACGTATCTCAAAGGAAACGATTTCATTATTTCGAAACAGCCCTCATGTTTATTCGTTTAATTAAATTTTATACTCGACCATAAATGTATAACGCTGACCTGTTCCCTCTGGTTTATTCCACATTTTTTCAATTAAATTTCGCCATGAATTAAATAGGGCCCACTCTCCACTTTCTTGTGCGAGTTTCATTAAAAATTTAAAGAGTCCTCAAGTTTTATATGGTAACAATTAATTTTAACGCGGCAATTTGCTCTCTCTAGCGCCTCGCTCTGCATTAATCTCTATTTACATTCCGCCATGTTTATTCCACGTGATAATTTTTGCACTCGCAAACGAATATATTACATTTTTAAGCATTAAAAAATATTAAATTATTACTGCGATGCGTTATAGTCGCAGTATAAAACTATTATTAAAATAGTTCAAGCATATATTTCAATGATACCGGAGCAGCGGATTTGGTATATATCAAGGAAGATAAACTGCTTGTTCGCGGTCAGTACACTGTCGTCAGTTTTGATTTACGATCATACCCTCATCAAAGTCCGTGTATAACTGAGTGGCAACTCATACTCCCATTGGTCATTTTATATATATAAAAAAAAAACGGAAAATGTCGAGATAATTCACCGCACTGCAATAATATTTTTTTTCGTGTAATAATCAGAAAATAAATTATATTTTTTATTCAGCAAGAGCTGTCAACGGTTGTTGTTTCAATGCGGTGATTATTCCATCACGTGCGTTAGAAATGGTAATTGTATAGAATTTTTACCGCATGTCAATCAATACCCATCGACGGTACGTAAATATTTTACGACGGTCCGCCGATATCTAGAAAATTAATCTAAGCGTATGGATTTTGTAGAAATAATATTTTTCTTTAGGCCCGTAATGGATCTTTTGTATTGGATCGTCGTGAATTTGTATTTGTCAAATTTCACGTTTCACTACGTTTCTTATTAGCGAAGGCTTTCCGAAATTCGGCGAGGATTCGCGCTGAAAGCCTCGCGACGGTGTAAATACAATTAGCGGTTCGTGCCTAAATTTTCTGGAGGCCGCGCATAGCGATTTGACTTAATAAAAATGATAAATTAAATTATGTAGACACTCTCGGGAGAGATTTTCTGATCCCCAAATTTCAAATCACCGAAAAGTATGATTCGTTCGTATAATTTTATTTGAAATAATTACCCAGCGAACTCGCATACACTCAAACCTGATTTTATGCAATCTTTATTTGTGTAATTTTGCGGTCCCTATTCATTGCATATATTTGTTTAAAATGAGTTGCGAAAATTTTGTATGCGTTTTCTTCTATGCACCGCACAAAAACAGGTTTGAGGTTATATTTACAGTAAACTCCCGATTATACCTGTGTGAGTCTTTAACCATTAATAAATAATATAATAAAAAATGTTCAGGGCGTTTTGAATATACGAGATTGAAAAGCGCGCTCCATCAGGGAAAAATAATCTCCACTAGATGAATAGGAGGAAAAGTAAGAACTTTTTTTACGTACTCCAAAAAAATATTAATTAAAATTCACAATAAACACAAAAGGCAATTTTTTAATGTTTAAAATTTGCAAGGAATAAGTTTTATTGTTCTCTGCTGACAAATTAATAAAAAAAAATAAGATAATTTAGTTCAAATATTGATTAGGTTTGTCAGATTCGCTAGAATAATTAACGGCTTAATTTTGCAATGTTTGGAATATAACAGAATTTTAATTTTGAATTGTAAACCGCTGGAGCGCCTCTTAAATTCTTCTGGACCCACTATCGCCTCTCTAGAAGGCTTAAGCGCCCACTGAACTGATCTATCACCTACTTTAAAAACCGGCGATTTAAAGGGACAGAAATAAGAAATCTTTCTGTTGATTATTATAGCCAGAAAGGGCCATAGACGGATAGAAAGATCTTTAAAGATTAGTTCTAAACCAGGGTTTCCCAAAGTGTGCTCCCCAGGGAGCCGCGGTGTTGTCATAAGGGCGCCACGAAATATTCAATTAAACAATTCGGCAAATTTGTTGGAAT